>VZRN01004270.1:49956-61017 GCA_013397935.1 Dasyornis broadbenti
GGAATGGGCGGCCCCGGCTCCGCCCGCCACGGGGCGGGCGCACGGCGGGCCCGGGCTGGGCCGCGAGCGGGACCGCGGGCAGGGTGGTGCCCCACGGCTGTGCTGAAGGTGTGGTAACACCAGCTTACACACGGGAATCCACGGAATCCTCGCCATGGACCGCGTAATATAGCCTCCAATGCAGAAGGTGTTTGTAAAGGGAACTGAGAAATCGCAGGACAAGCCGCTAGTCTGACGTTGGGGGAGTTAGGAAGCCTCAGCGTCAAGGGCCTCAGGGTGATTTCACACAAATGGTATCTTTGGATAGGAAAATATGATCCTCGTTATAAAATAAAATGAACAATTGATACCAGTAGGTCCTAACAGGTCGGCAGCAAAATGAAGAAAACAGAGGTGAAGTAGAGATCATACCTAACAGGAGCAGAGCTGTTGCTGATTTTGACAGGTCAGGATTCACCCAGGGACAACATCACTGAATTCAAGCACACAAGAAAAATAAGCTAGTCTCAAGTCAAAAGCCAATTTCTAATCACAGTTAACTAATTCTGCTTGAATATATACAAAAAGCATTTCTTATACAGTTGTACAGCTAAATCAATAATATAATGAAAAATGGTCCATCAATAGCAGCAGTGTCTATCAACCCCGGGATAAATGCCCAGAAGCACTCTTTTCTCTGGAGGAGTAATGTCTGTTTATGAGAGTCCCTGATAAATGTCTTTCTTCTTAAAATATGCTGGCTTTGGCTTGGCATTCAATTTTGATGGATGCCTGGGCTTCACCTTGGTATTTATTTAGCAGCAGGAGACTGTTACACCATGAAAACATTCTATCCCTGAGATATTATCTTTTAATTAACATTTTTTTTGTTCTGGCCCTTTGTGTGCTCACCTCAGTGTTCCTTCAGCATATTTACCTTTTCTTCCATGTTCCTGACTGCTTAGTACTTGGAACTTAATTAGAGTTTGAGTGTTTGGTTAATAAGCTACAAACATAACACGTTCTTATTTAATTTTCATTTATATTAACTATTAGTTAAATTAAACATCAACTGCCAGACTAGTTTCCATGTTTCTTGGATGTCATAAATTGTTTTTTGTATGCACTTCTCCATTAAGAGGCCCTGGCACAAGTTGCCCAGAGAAGCTCTGTCTGCCCCACCCTGGAATTGTGCAAGGCCAGGTTGGATGGGGCTTGGAGCAACCTGGTCTAATGGAAAGTGTCCCTGCCCATGGCTGGAACAAGATGAGCTTTAAGGTCCCTCCCAGTTCAACCCATTCTGTGATTCTGGGATTAATCATTTACACCTGAAGTATGACACCCACACTTTTCCAAGAGGAGAGTTTACTTCATCATTCATTTTTTCATCACCAAGTATCAAATAAAAATATCTACTCCTCTGTTCTGTACAGTTGTGACATTCATTGCTTTCATTTCCCTCCTGTGACACCACCAGCTGGATTCTCAGCTGCTGGCTGATTCCCAACAGGCTCATCAATAATCCCTTTTCCTTTTTGCGTAAGTGGCAGAGACAAGTGCCCTTGGAAGCCCTCTGAGGGAGTGCTCCTATGGAATCATAGAATCCTGAGGGTTGGAAAACACCTCCGAGATCATCAAAAGGACATAGTACAAACCGAAACTAGTTACAGACCACACAGAACCCAGCTTTCTCCGCATTTCTTGGAATTCTTCAAAAGTAGGCCCCAAATACACCATAAAAGTGAAAATAGACGAACTATAGCCAAACTCATGCAGTGTACTGATGTTATTGCTCAACTGATAGCTCTGTTTTCCCAAGACAAAGGAAATGTTTTCTGCTTGGACCATTGTGCTTCTGTGGAGACAAATGCAACTTGAACGGTTTTGACAATACTGCAGCTAAGGCTGGGTGCTGTGCTAAGGGAGTTTATTAATTGCTGCACACCTGAAAGCACAGGCATAGCATTGTTCTAATAAATATCCAGCAACTATTAACTCTCAAGGTCTGGCCTGTTTAATGTGCTCTTTGTCATCCAGGAGATCATTAATCTCATGTTGACAATCATGAAAAGGACTGCCTGCCTTCCAGAAAAATGGTTTATAATGGGACTCCAGTTCAAAATTGATTCTTATAACAGCCCTGTCCTTCCCAAGAACTCTTTTCAGGCTGGTTATGTGATTGGTCTCCTTAAAGGTCAGGGATCCACTTGTGCAGATCCATGTGAAGATGGCTCCCAGAGCCTGAATTGCTGGCAAAACCAACTTTCAGCCAATATTAAACTGAGTCTGACTCCAGTCCCCTATGAAATGGACTGGCTGGTCAGGACTGCCAGGAATTGTGCCAGTCAAGTACCTGTTCAAGTAATTTCTTCTTTGGTAGAATGAGGGAATTCGGCAAAACCCCTTCATCAGCTTCTCAGCCTCTCTTACAACAGGGAATGACTTCTTAGTTTCATAAAATCGTATAATTCTGGAATTGTTAAGGATGGAAAAGACCTCTGAGGTCATCAAGACAAGTCTTTAATCCAGCAAAACCACCATATTCACCAGGAAACCATGTCCTCAAGTGCCACATCAAGACATGTGTTGGAACACTTCCAGGAATGGGGACTCCACTACTGCCCTGGGCAGCCCATTCCAATGTTTGACAACTCCTTCCATGAAGAAATTCTTCCTAATATCCACCTTAAACTTCCCTTTGCACAACTTGAGGCCATTTCCTCTCATCCTATTCCTTGTTCCCTGGAAGCAGAGCCAGACCCCCCCTGGCTGCCCCCTCCTGTCAGGGAGTTGTGCAGAGCCAGAAGGTTCCCCCTGAGCCCCCTTTTCTCCAGGCTGAGCCCTACCAGCTCCCTCAGCCTCTCCTGGTGCTCCACACCCTTCCCCAACTCCATTCCCTTCCCTGGACACACTTCATGTCCTCAAGGTCTTTCTTTTCCTGAGGGCTCACTGCAGGAAGTTCTAAAGTTCTGTGATGAAATTATTTAAACATGATGAATGGTGAAAAAAGATAAGGGATTTTCCCTATCAAGAAACAGTGAAATTACGGACAAAAGTCAGTGGTAGCAAATTTATGACACAAAGTTGGGACTGTGGATCACTGATATAACCTCTGGGTTACCTGCCTACAGATGAAGCAGATGCAGTATTGCTTTAACTTCCTTGAAAATTTCCACTTACTGGTTGGAGCTGGAATATTGCAGGAGTTGGGATAACCCGAGTAGATCTGATTAGGCCTGACATGTACAGTTCTCCTCCTCCACTGCATGGAGGCAGCTCAGCTACCTCCAAAGTCTCACTCCTCTCGTCACGACAGCCTGTTCTCTGTAGAGGAAAAAAGCAGTGTGTGAATCAGCTCATTTTCTTCTGGCTGTGAGATGCCAAATACATATCATTAAAGGGCAAGGCATCTTCAAGACTGACATAAAAGCCATGTCACAAATAGTTTGCCTTCAAACCTCTTTGAGTTGAGGCTTTTGAAACAGGTAACATTAAGAAATCTGTCAATAAAATCAGGCATGAAACGCTTGTAAAGAAACATGTAGAAAAGGGATTTTTTTTATTTACATAGGACTTTTCCTATTAAAAAACTGAATAGTAACTCATTACATGAATTTCTACAGTAATATAATTGGTGTATTTCAAACAGGAAATAATATTTTGAGAGCCTGTGCTACTTTAATCTCTTTGATCCTGGGTCTTTGATCTACCATGGGGTGACATGACTGAGATCAGGCATTTCCTTTGGTGATGTGTTGAAAATACGAAATTACTGATTCCTGTAATCCAGCAGAGCAGAAGAAGGTCTGTGCTTTTTATAGCTCAGAAACTGATACAGCTGTCTTCCCTTGCTCGGAGCCACTGGAAATGTAAGGCCTGAATATTCCTTAAAGATAAGATTATTTTCCTTACAGTGCTATCTTAATTCTAATTAGCCTAAGGCCTTCTCCCTTTTTGAATTACACCTCACTGAAATCCTCACTTTTTAACAATTGGGCATGATCGACACACCACCGCTCTGTACGTTCGGTGTCATGCAATTCTCAAGATGAGAGATGTGGGCTATTGCAACAGAATTCAGATGATACAAACCCCAGTAAGGGTTTCTCCAAAATAGTCTTTAAATATTCATTTCAGATTCGCTGAAGGGACTCGACTCAGTCCCTTGAGCTGATGGCCAGTGGAAGAAACCATGAGACCTGATTTACTCTCATACACTGCAAGCGTTTACTTGTGTAAACATCTGCAAGTCAGTACCAAACTGGGGAAAACTGTGTTTAATACAATGAGGTGCTTTCTGAAGGGAAAAAGTTTTCAAACAAGTGATTCATTTGCAGGT
Organism: Dasyornis broadbenti; assembly: GCA_013397935.1. NCBI lineage: Eukaryota > Metazoa > Chordata > Aves > Passeriformes > Dasyornithidae > Dasyornis > Dasyornis broadbenti. The sequence goes on from VZRN01004270.1 coordinate 54,275, forward strand.
CCCTTCAGAGGTGCAGTCTGCTACTTTCTGGCTGAACACAAGCACAGGGGGAAACACAATTAAGTTAATTAATAACACATTCTCTGCTACATCAGATTAATCTTCAAATTAATTTGTAACCACTTTCCCAGAGCATACTTATAAATGTAGGTATGGTATATAATTTTTGCAATGTCATTGCCAATTACATGCACAACCTGAAGTCTAGTACTGTTATCAAAATAAACAGGAATGTGCCTAACACATAGTCCTAAGAACAACCATAAACACAAAAACTATTTTCATCTAATAATCAGCATGGCCATCTGAGAACATTTGATATCTGACCTGTTCTGATTTTTAAGTGCTTTGATAATCTGAGTGATATTTAGTCTGTTTATAATATGCAAGTGGTGAAGTACAACACAAATTTCTGCCCCACTTTTTCCAAGTATATTCAAAAGAAACATGTTCAGACACTTGGTACTCAACTGGTGGGAAAAGTGTAATAAACACTGGCAAAATGGTTAGAAGTACACTATTGTACTACTTAGACTACCAGGAAAAGGTTAAATCTCAGATTTCAGGATGTTTTTTATTCCTAATAGTCTCCTGCACCTTTCCCATTACCAAGGTAACAATTGCCACATGGGTATTGGAACTTAATCAGAGTGGGGCTGGGGAAGGAAATGCAGTTTTACATTCTAAAGATACCACAGAATCCCAGACTGGTTTGGGTTGGAAGAGACCTTAAAGATCATCTCATCCCAACTGCCTGCCATGGACAGGGATGTCACTCACTAAATCATGTTGCTTAGGGCATCATCCACCATAGTCTTGATCACTTGTAACCAAGAGCGTGGACTTTCTGCTACTAGAAGTGCAATCATCATTTGTGATGACTTGGAACGCTTCTGCTGTCCCAAGAGAAGCCCAGGGTTCAGGAAATGAGGTGAGGCTCGTGGGAAGAATCATCATGACACAAAACATACTCATTTCCAAATCCATTATTGCTTTCCAGTATTTTTTTCTCTCTGTGCTAGTTTTAGATTCATAAATGGCAGTGTAATAATGCCTCCAGAGATATCCTGGAGGAACTTCAATCTCAGTGTTCACCTGAGTACAGCTGAGAAAAGCAAGGGAACCACAGCAATGTGAACCGTTACTAAAGAACCTGGATTTATTCCAAGCTTTGGAGGTTTCCTAAGCTCAGAACTATTCAGAAACTCCTTCAGAGTCAAAGGCCTTCAGCTAAAATTCCTCACTGGTGACGTGAGGTGTTCACAGGTTTAGATAGGGATGTCTTTTGATAACCAAATGGGACATTTTATTTGTTCTCAACTATCACGGCACAATTTAGATACAAATTATCAGATAACTGGCACTCAGACTGTATTAGGCGCAGTGAATGAATATGAATATTTTGAGTTGTTTATTTTAGCAAACAGGCAGCTGGTACCATCTAGTGCCTTATGTCTGACATCCCTAAACCAATGTTTCCTTTGCTCAGTGGCAGTGATGTGATGATGATGGGAAGACACCATGGTAAAGTGGAGTTGAAAAAGGCCACAGAGCTTCCCAAATAATAATCCTAGACTGCAGTGAGCCAAACTGTGGATATGGAAGGGAAGAATTGAACTATTACGTGAGCATTTCAAAAGAGAAGCTCTGCACCTGGGGGATGTTAGGGATATTCAGTGTTTATTCTTAAAGAATGAAGAACACTCCTCCAAGTCATGGTGATCACATTCCCTAAGAAACTTCCCAATGGTATTTTAAATCAATTTTTTTTTAGTCACTTTAAATAATATTAAAAAAAATGTGACTTTATTACTATTGATCCAGAACTGGATGGACTACACACAGAAATTAGAGGGAAGAGACAGGATCCTGCCACAGTGCTTGCTCTGCTTTGTGCCCAGGAAACTCTTCAGGAAGCCAGGGATTTATGAAGTGAAGGTAAACCCCAGCAGCAAGAAACAAAAGTGCCAGAAAAGACCCTGCATTGGCTCTGAGTAGCTATAGTAGGACTCTGGGGTGTTCTGGTGCACGGCCAAAGGAGCCATCAGATCCACCCACAATCTGGTTGTGACACATATTGCTGCATCACACTCCCACATGTGATTTGTGTTTATTTTCCTGAGAACAAGATAACATTTATTAGTTGTATTGCAATAAAAATTCCTACTCGTGAAGAACCATGAGATAAATAGATATATGCATATATTTATATATAAAAATAGAGGTGATATGGAACAAACGGCACCGTGATGTAATCAAGAAATACTTGGTTTTTAGAAAGTGACAGCCAGACTTCATAAATTTCAGACAAAGATGATCCCCTCTGCTTTCCTTACCATCTTCCACGTGACTAATAAATGCAAACAAAACAAAAGAAAAACATGTTTTTCAAGTATCTCAAGAAAACTCCTCTTTAATGTGTAAGGAGCAGCTCATTTGTTGTTTTTCTTCCACAGACAGCTATTTTGACAAAGAGGTTCTGATCACACAGCACCAGTACTAAACCTCTCTGATTTCTCAGGCTAATAGGCTGCTCATCAGCTGAAGGATGCCAACGACCAGCAATTAGCACCCTTCTCATTTAGGAACCCTGATTACACCAATCCTTCTGTTAGTGCTGCATTAAGGGTAGTTTATACCATCGCGGTTCAGGGTGTGAGGTGATTTAAAGCAGCAGCAGGGAGCAGAGACTTTTCTTACTTCTCTCAGTGCCAGAAAAATCACCAAAATAACAGGTAAAAGCAATTAATCGCCCTGCCTGCTCACCTGCTGAGTGTCCCAGGCTTCCATTTCTGCTTCCCACTCAGCCTTTCATTCTAATCAGTAAAACACAGGAGAGTATTGTTGCTCTCTCCAGTTTAATTCTTATTTTTTTCTTATGAAGGGATTAATGTCAAAGTGAGTTAAGTTCTGCTGTGATGGCCTGGTCTTTTTTACTGCTCCATTTAGAATTATTCACCTCTATAAAATCCACACTGTAATGCCCCAGCCTGCTCCATGGGTTATGGGGAAGGTTGTTTGATTCACTCTCTCCCGATGGGTTGGGGGAATAGTACAGGTCATGGAGCTTAATTTCCACCTGGCTTTAAACCACGACAGTGATACATCCAGGAAAAGAGTAATGCTTAACAAAAATAAAAATATATTAAAAAAGAAATAAAAATAGAGGGGTTGTCTGAAATATAAAAAGTACGCACTGAAAATTATGAAAGCAAATTCAGATGCTTTCCATTTCAAAAGATGGAAAGTGCCTTTTTGTATGACAGTGTCTGTCATACAATATATCTGGTTAGTTTTTATAGTGCCAGAGAGGCAAAACCAGATGGTCAATTAAATGCCTTGCAGTCACTAACAGAAGGAGTTTATGGGGGTTTATTGTAAGAGTCATTAATTTCTCTGGGACATGAAACAGGTCTGAGAGTGGCACTGTAGCAACTCTGCATAAACACTCAGAGACAACACCTGTAACTGTCAGTGTAGATAGAAATGAGAGTTTCTACAGATCTATCCTGAAGTTCAGTGAAGAAGGGAACGTCTTTCTGAGGCACCATTTGATGAAGAGTTTCTTCATCAAAGTCGTGACCAAGTTCAAGTTCTTTCAGTGTCAGTGTCTTCTGTCACTGGCTAAATTTTAGATGCATCTTGACTTATCGTTGCTCTTGAAGAGCACATCCAGTGTTGTGATTTCTTGTGCTCTTTTCTGATGTCTCCTTCAAGTGACTGGACAAGTGCTTCGCTGTGATGCTATTGTTGATTTCATTCATGGCATCCAAATGGTATCCACTGATAAGGACAGTAGAATAGAACAGCATTTCACTCTGAAAAGGACAGTAGAATAGAACAGCATAGCCCTGGAGAAATAGATAAAGGTGTAACTTAAGCAAACAGAAGTCATGCAAAACGCAAGCAGGGTGCCAGCTCTGCTCTGCAAGGCTGACCAGGCAGAAGTTATGCAAAACAGTGACAGTGCGCTTATTCAAAAGTGGGGGTCAAGGAACAGCCACCTAAAAAGGATGTTGAAGACAGACTCCAAAGAACTATGTAAGAACTTTCAGTAAGGCGTGTGACTGTGTAAAATAAAGCAATACATATGCATCAAATAAGCAGGGTGAGCTAATGAATATGTAATCAGTGTGTGTGATAAAAACTCTACCTAATTCTTGGGGCACTTGATTGGAGGAGTCTGAGTGACTATTGCTGCAATAAACAATGCCTGCTTTCTAATACTCAAACTGTGTTAGAAAGTTTCTATCTGGTTGCTTTCGGTATCGCGATAGCGAGAGAGCTCTATCTTGAGGATTCACCACTGAAGCTCAAAATTCAGGCTTTGCATTCTGAAGATAAGAGATTTACTAATAGGAGATTAAACATATATTGTAAATTTTAATGGTCTGATATGTGTACTGGCTTTATTTGTGACACAGTTGATTGTTTGAAGCCAAGTGGACTTGACTTCAGTCTGCCACTTTGGGGCAGGCCATGGGTCACTCCACCATTTTGGGGCAAGCCATGGGTCAGCCCTTGTCCCACCTCTAAATGCATGTCCTACATAAATTGTTTGAGTGGATTTTAAGGTAGACCTTTGATTTCTATGTAGCAGTAACAGCAATCCTGCTGGCACAAGCCAACAAACCTGGAGGTCCTCCACATGGGCAGAGGTTGTAAGCGTGGAGCCATGGGGGCAGGATGAATGTTGCCAAGGCACGGGGGAGAAATGAGGTGAATTTTAGGGTCCTTCCAACCCAAAACTTTTGTGATTCTCTGATACTAAATCAGAATTCAAAACAAGTTTACCTTCTCTACCAGATTTTTGAAAATTCAGGCTCTGCTGAAGCAGCATCGTTTAATCTGGAGAAGGCTTCTCTCATCTTCATTCTGTTTGCAGTGGAGGCTTCTTTCCTTTGTATGCTGACAGTCTTCAGTATGCCCATTCTGTCCAGAACAACTGATACTGCCATTGCTGCAATGTCTCTCTCTGCTCATTAAAGTAAGCCCTAGCCCTGCTGTGAATCTCTGAGGCAGAACTATGCAAGGACAATCTCTTCCCATCTCATGCTTTTTGGTCAAGTGGTTCAGATTTCTCTCCTGGTTCCTGTTACCAGGAGGATGCTCAGCTGTGGAAGCAGACACAGAGTGCTGAGGAAAATGGGGTTAATTAGAACTGTACATTCCCTTTATGTTTTCCCTGTGAGATGATGGAGAGGCCAGTGATTCCAGCTCATTGATCCCAGGTGAATGAATTGCTTTGATGATTAAAAACAAAGCCTTGAGAATCCTTGTGTTGGCTGTTTGGAGAGCATGTACCAAATGAGAAGGAATCAGAACTGACTTTTGACAAGCTGGGGGCTGACTCTTCTGTGTGATGCATCCTTGCAGCATAAGCAGCAACCAAACCATTTTCTTCATAAGAGACACCATCTCTTGATGAGTCAATTTTAAGTTTAATTTTCTCTGCTTGATGTTTGGTTTGCATGCTGGCATTATGTAAGCAGACTGGTTTCTCTCTTTCCAGATGCCAGTTTATGTCATGGGCATCACCAGCAGTCAGACTCCTTTCTCCTTTGGCAGTGCCGTGCCGGGGTTAACGTTCCACTGGTCTGTCACCAAGAGGGACACTCTGGATGTCAGGACAAGGCACAGTGAGGTGAAGTCTGTGTGTGTGTGTGTAGTGCGTGTGTGCAGCTCGGGGAAAGGAAACAGCCAGAGCAGGGCAATGCAGAGAATATTGTTGCCTCCACTGCCTCAAAATCCAGGATCAATTGTCAGCTCTGGCTGTGATATTTCCTCTGTGCCAGTGTTCAGGCTTTCCATGAGTCGAACTTTACTCCCTTTCTCCTGTCCAAGGCTGCTTTTCAGCTTCCTGCGAACTACAACTTTGCAGTGGATGTTCATGGCAGAGTAAAGGGAAGAACAGGCCTGAAAGTTGTAGTGAAGGCCCTTGATGCTGCAGCCAACCAATTCTATATGGCAAGAGAACTGTCTGATGAAATCCAAATTCAGGTGAGACTATGTTCTTCACCGTTCATGTTTAAATATCTATTTCAGAACTGGATTGAAGTCTCTATTTGAAGTCAGGAATTTGAAATGTAGAGGAGTAGCTCCAGATTTGGTTTATCTTTGAGCCTTTACAGTTGTTTGTATAGTGTGCCTCATTTGGGCTCATTCAGTTCATTGGGACAGGTGGCTTTGGGGATATAAATTTTTCTGANCACGGAGGTGCTACCTCGGCACAGCCGCTCCTGCTGCACACGGCGGGAGCTCGGGTGGCTCAGCGGCGGGCGCTGAGCTCTTGCCTCAGAGCTGCTTGTCCTCGGCTCATGGAAAAATCTCCTCTGCCGTTTCTAACAAAGTCCAGGCTTTATTTTTTCTGTGCTTCTGCACAAGTGTGTTTTCTGTCACAGAACAGTTTGTATGTTGTAAATCGCCGGTGTTCGTGGAGGCACCCTCAGAGCGGCTGCGGGGAGGCGGCCGCCATGCCCAGGACAGCACCTCGGCCGGGGCCGAACAGTGTGGGCTGTACAGAACCTTCTCCCACCTCCTTCTAACTTCCTCACTTCTCTTTAAAATGTCCTAGTACAGGAAGGTGAAACCCAAAAAGTCTTACCTTGTACTTTCGGGGTTTTTTAACCTATCATACTTGAAGTGTTGTAAACGGGAATAGGGAGTCATTTAAAAGGCTCAGCTGTGATTAGCAATTAGTGTCCGTGACAGTTAAGAATGAAAAAAGGGGGAGATGTGGCGGT
>VZRN01004271.1:0-57271 GCA_013397935.1 Dasyornis broadbenti
CTGCTGGCTATCCAATAGAGATGTAGCTGAGGACGCATGCTTTGCATGGAAATAATATAAGAATGCTGGATGCATTAGAATAAAGGGATTTTTGGGCTTCATTTGATCACATTGATCATGGCATGATGTCCCTTTATTTGCTGTGTTTTACAACAGATGGTTAATATTTAATATGTCAGCAAGATTTGTCAGCTGTTATTAGCAGGTCACAACATTTGCTTTTGTCCTTAAAAGCCATTTTTGCCATTTGGACAGTATTCCGTACCTAAAAAATTTCATATGATCACTTTCAGTGTGCTATAAGGTAACCAGAAGATAACAATCTGTAGAAGAACATGACTACAGACATGGAACAATTCTAAAAAGGGTCAGAAATGTCTGACTGCACTGTGGCCCAATATAATGGGATTGATTCCTCGCAGAGGTCAGTCTGACAAATCCATATTTTGCTTGCCCTGTAAAGCAATCTGAGAGCTCTCTAGCTAACAAAGGAAATCTATGTAAAAAAGGATGAAGACTTTTATGACAATCAAAGAACAAAGTCTTTGTGGTGTGTCCACCAAAACTGAAGTTACTAGAGATATCTGGTTAACAGTCTTCTAAAGTGGTAGAAGAAAATCCAGATGCTTTGCATCTCACAGAGTAATACATACTATGTAATTATATAATTGTACCATGTTAATTATACTCAAATAGAATAGTTTGCTCTGAGAGCACAAAAAATGGTTATTCCCAAGAAAACATGCTTTATACAGGAAAAGTCCATGTTAAATAATATTGACTGCAAACTGCTAGTATTATAACCAAACAGGTTCTAATAAACATTGCCTAGAAAATAGACACTGGTTTTTTTTTTCTTTTCCATGTACACCTTCAGAGACTCCTGAAAAAAAGATGCTGCTAAGCAAAACTCAGAACTAGTCTGATTGTTCAAAAAGGAAAAGGACCTAAGCACACTTGTCTGACATCACATGAAAAGTGGAGACTCCTTAGATATAAAATAATTTCTGTCATTAGCTAATCAATAGCAATCAAGACCTGAAACTTCCTACTTTTTGAAACTTATGGTATACGTCTGTAACAGGAAACAACATTCACTTTCTGACACAGGACAGCGTTACAAATGTACAAGGTTGCCACACTGACACAGTGCACTAAATATTCCCTCTCCAGGGAGGAGAAGAATACTTAATTTCAAGATTAAGAAATGTGATCAAGCGCCTTGTAGTCCTAAATAAACTATTACAATAGTTACATTCTTTCAGTTTGGAGCATAGCAATATTTCTGGTAAATGAAGCCTTCCCTCTCCCCGCCACCAACTGCAACATACTCTCCTTGATTGTTTTTTTCCAAATGCATTTACTACTGAAACAACAGATCCACATTTTAAAACAAACTTTAAGAAATACTACAGAAGTGGACCTCAAATATTTCAAAGAAAAAAATATAGCACAGTGCTATCCACCTTATTGGAGGTGCATTTCTTAAGCTGCTTTTCAGTTTGAGTGCCAGGCACTAATCTGAAAGCTGGATCCTTACACAAGTCTCTCAGTAGCTGCCACAACCACTTCAACATTCCTCAGCTCAGTGTGCAGAAAAGAATTTTCTGTCATGGGGATGAGTCCTAGGCCATTTTTCACAAATAAAAAGGCTTCAGGAAACTAGAAGCGGGCTGGAGAGACAGCTTGGACAGTCAGACTCTGCTCATACTTCTATAACAAATACTCTTCCTCCTCAAAACTACCCTGCTGGAATCAGCCTGACACTGTCACATTTTCCCACCCTTTTTTCCCCATCAACTAGTATACCTGACACTCTGTTCTCATGCTTTTTTTTTTTTTTTTTTTTAAATTTTCCTCTACTTTGAGCAGGTTGTAGCTGCAGTGTCACTCTGCATCAAGTTTTCTGCAGCAAATAAAACTATTCCCAAGCCTCTAAGAAATAATAATAGGAAAAAAAAATCTGTAGAAGCAGGATAAAAATCAAGTAAGAATTGAAGTTTCAGAAAAGGCCACCATTCAGACATAATATGCAAAATTTTTGCTTCTAAACTCTGGGAGTAATAGTACCTCATCAACCCACAGATTTCCTACATTGACAAGATACCATAGGGAATTACACCATATTTTAAGAATGAAAAACCACTTACAGGAATCTCTTCAGGGAGGTTATCAGAGGGGTTACTTCCCACGTTCTTAAAATACCCTATATAAATCAACAGGATTAAGTTAAAGACCATAACAGAAGCCCCATATTACTGAAGTGACTGGAAATGTTTAGGATCAACAGGAATTTATTATGACTAATGCACAAAAAATATTGAATTACTAGAACAAAATATAGCTCTTTTTTTACTTAATAGTTAGACACCAGGCAATTTTACTAGGCATCTTAAAATGTATCCTTAAAACCTAGTACCATTAAATTCCTTTCCACCTTCTAAGCTTATGAAACATATTAAGTATTTAATATTCCTAGACTCCTTCTGGGATAGATAACTACCATTTTCCTGGAACAAATATGAAGACTGTCTGGGGTTTATTTTCTTTACCCAAGACTACTGATAAATCTCTACATGTAGACCACTAGAGGCTCCTACAATAATTATCTCCTTCAAAAACTGTTTCTCTCTTTCCTTTGTATTCTCTACATTAACATCTTTATTTTGTCATATGAAAATTATGGTATCAAACCTGGTTTCTGGGGGCTTAGACGTAAGCAATTATTCAGACCTCAAAGCCATTTTAACAGAAAAAATTTCATAAGCAGCCCTGCACATACAAAAATTGCAAAGCAATGGCCCTGTTTATTTTTTTGGGCACACGACCAAATATGTGCCTTTTTGATGCATTTCAGCTATTCAACTTTTAAATCTTTAGAAGATTAATTTCTGAAAAATTATTTTTGGAGAACTTCTCAAGTTTGGAATAGTTTGCCGAATAAGAAACTTTTATGTAGCAAAAATTAGAAGAAATCATTTTTGCATTTATTCTATTATTCCACTGCTATGAAAAACATATAATATTTCCCATTATGAAATGAAACAGAGGTCAACTTGCATATCCAGACTTTAGAGAACCTTAGGTTCTGTGATTCTTGTTGCTTTTGAATAACCTAGCAACATCTCTTCCCAGAAAATTGTAATTAAACACACTTATATGAGTCTGATGTGAAAATCTGAGAAAATAATTAAAATACTGTGAAACGTCTAATCCATTGAGAAATTCCTACTGTGTCACTTTTGAATTTATTACTTTTGAACATATCTCTTTTTTTAATTTTTATGTATGTAATTAGACTTGCAATTCTGGCATTTCTCTTGTAAAGGAATTCAGTGTTTATACACAGCAACTTATATACTAGAGCTGCAGTGATGCTGCATCGTGAGCTTATCTACAACACAAGCATTATGAGGTACATTTTTTCCCCTCCACCACAAACACTGAAATTTCAAGTCAAAGTTCCTTGAAATATATTCTCTTGTTCCTTCTGATCCAGCATTTGCTGTGGTTTCTGGCAATATCTGACCTTGGAGGAAGCATGTACGATGCTCGCTCTGTTGCATCATATATATTAAACAGGGCACGACAAGTTATCTTCAGCATTTTTCTTTCCTCTTCAGCTAATTCTTAGCTACTTAAGTGTATCTAAAAATACTGAGAGAGTCCAGGTACCAATATGGCTTGACAAGTATTGGCAGGACAGAGAATAACTGCTGGTACTAGACCTTTCTTATTAGCCAAGTTTCAAAAACAGCAATTCCCTTGATAAAGCAGTGTTGTCAGGGGAAGATTTAGGTGGAAAAACAAACAAGGCCTATTTCACAAGAAATTTGGACTATATAATCAGTCACGAAAATGCTTAAAACATTTTGCAGAGTCAGAACACTGACTTCCAGATGACTTTTATTACTCAACAGTGGTACTGTAAACACGGAAAGAGACAGAGAAAAAAAAAAGGACCAGAGACTGTTTTCTTCCCTTCGAAAAAACACTATGAGCTTTTCTACTTCATAACAAAGCTGCACACATTCTTGTGCTGAGGAGTACCCTACCCTATTCTCCATCACAGGAAAATCATTTGCAACAAGTACACAATGTTATATATGTACTACTCATTGAAGGACTTAACAAAATAGAATTTATGAGTATTACTATATTTTCTGATTGTGGCTTAATCCTTAGCATTCTTAAGCCATGCAAATCAAAGGGGAAAAAAGTTTATTTGCCTGGCTTCCTGTATTTAGGTTTTAGTTATTTTTTAAAACATAATTTTGGAGATCATCACAAACTACTATGAAAATATAGTCCTGAAATGTTTCTGTATGACAAAAATTAACACAAGAGCACTCATTCTCCAGGTAAGAGTAGGCCCATCCCAAAAACTCTAATAGTTTGTATAACATTAATAAATGCATACTTGATTACTGAGAGAACATTTCACATAATTATACAAAATAATTAAAAGTTTTTTATCTTAATCATTTTGCATAGCTTGAAAAATCATCTACACTGTAAAGATGTGATCCATCATCTGGAAAGGTCTTCCTCTTTATTGGAAGCTTTAATTTCAGAAGATTCGCTCTATGACTCTGGGAAATTCAGATTCTGTATTTCATTAATATTGGGGCAAGATTTAAAAGGAAAAAAACTATTCATTTCAAAATCAAGGCTAAGTACTTAGTAACATTAACACTTGACATGGAAGCTATCATTAAACATCATCTGCCCAAATACAGCTCCAGCTATTGCAGCATTTTGCTTCCTTAGTGGCACTGGAAAACATAAGGAAAATAACAGGAGACTGGAAGACAAGCCAGTGAAAAACGCAGTTTCATACATCTGATTTAAATGTTAATTTTATATTGAGACTGTAATACTCCTTAATGAGTCAGTTTATGTTGTAAGTAGCCTTTGAACACTTTTAAAGCACCTGTGTAATGCATTTGAGTTATGTGAGCCAGAGTCTTCCAGTGTTTAAAACAATCACTAGTAATAATGTATCACAGGAAGATGAAAAGGGACAAGGTCAAAGATCTTATCCCCAATTAATTGGCATGGAATACTCAGCAGAAGTGCATATGCACTTACACACGCAGGACTTAAAGTTACAGTAATTACTGTCAACTGCAGGAGACTTCAGAGTCACCTCTGTAGCTTTTCTTCCTTTCACCAATGAATTCATTAATAAAGTACTTTGTTTTCATCGAAGCACCTTTTACATGTGAGAGAGAGAGGAATAGGTAACAATATCTATCCATCCTGACTAGTAAAACAAAGCAAAAATAAGTGGTAAAGAAAATAATTGAACTGGAACTAATGATTTAACTTAAATCTTCTGTACCTGTTAAAGTTTCATAGTATTAAGAGGTATAAAACTAATTTTTAGAATCTGTCTTGCAATGCAACCACTACTTGGCCATTAAAAACTATTCACTGGTGGGTTTGGATCATTTTCAAGAGTGGATACAGCATTTGATTCACAATCACGAATTTACAGGAATGACTTTACACAATCCTGTAATCTTCCTCCTGGATGTATTAGTTAATAAACAGCAATTAAAATCCTGGAAACCTGTAGTCTTTGTTTCTTCCAATAATGAAGAGGAAAAATGAAAACAGAAGTAATTAGGGCAAAAAAGTGCTTCATCTTATTTTTCCTGTTTATGTTACAGAAGACATTTAAGCATCTATTTTAGAATAAGAAAAAAAAAAAAGAAAAATATAGTTTCTGTCAAATCTGCTTTCAAGTTTTGTTCACTAAAAACTTTTATTTTTTTTTCCTTCAAATTTTGATAGCAGGTATCTTTGCTTTGTAACAATAGATGCCTCTGAAAAGATTAGTGGCATCTTTTCATCAGTGAGAGGCACTTATAACCAGAATGGTAAATAACACAGGACTGACTGTCTTGCACCAAAGAAGGTCTGGGTATTAGCCTGCTTGCAAATTTCTTCATTTACAGTGTCCAAATTATATTTTTTCTTAGATTATATACCAAACATCACATTGCCAGCCTTTAGAATTCTTAACTCTATACATTTCAGAGAATTTGGTAGTAATAACCAAAATCTATAGATGTTCAGTAACTCATGTCAATGAAACAATCCCAATCTGTGGTGCCTGGTGACTGGAAACAAGGGATGCGAAATCCAGCAAGGGAAGCAAACAAAATCTAGCAATTCCCTAGAACAACAGAACCCTTTACAGACCCAGCTTTCACTCAATGTGTCATGACAGTCTTTGAAATATTTGCCAATTAGCAATTTCTAAAAGTATCTTCTGATGAAGAAGAGAAGACAGAACAATATTAAACTCCTGGGTTTATAGTCTGATTCGATTGGAGGTGCTAGACATCAAGAGCAGTGTAGAAGGGAAAGGAGGTCTTACTTTTCCTTATCTTGACAATGTGTAAGGAATTCAAGAAAGGCAGATATCAGCAAGCACAATCTACTGGGTGCAGGTAAAGCAAAGAAGTGACATAGACTTGTATTTCATTCACCTGACCATGTATATTCACAGTTAAAAAAAAACCCCAAACAAACAAAACCAAACCAAAACCGCGGAGGGATATGAGAGAGGAATATTGTAAGCAATGCTCTTCTGATATGTTATTTCTTTTAACTCATTTAAATCAATTCTTGTGTGTAAAATTCCCTCCAAAAAATTAGAAGCTAAAAGAATTGTTCCAGGTTTGAATTCCTGATTACATTATTGTCAGCTGCATGAAGGAAGGAGCAAGTGGCCACAAAAGGTTTTTGCTTTTGGTGTAAGTGAATTAACCATGATCTTGTACATTAATAAACACCTTTCATCATAATTTTATTAGTGTTAAGTAAAATTCCATTGAATAATATTATGACATTCCATCACAGTGGCAAATTGTAATTCTTGGATACTTGGGTGCTATGCATTACACTAACAATTATTTTTGTGGAATATTCAGAAAATATCAAACTGTTAATTCCCCTTAATATGCTTAAACTGGCAGTTATAGACTCTGTGAAGACACATCTTTTAGAGCCAGAAAAACTTCTTAATATGTGGCAGATTAAAGAGGTACCAAGATAGCAGCTAAAAATTGCTTTCAATGAATTCAGAGAAATGGAAATTACTCTCCCTAATCAACTTTATCAACCTGCCAAAAGGATCATTATCGGTGGGAAAGCAGCAAGGTACAAATAAAGTAGAGGCATCATTGTATTTAGCACTCTTAGCAATGACCGTAATTAGCCAATAACGATATAGCTATTTTTCGTTTCATATACTGAAGTTACAGGAAAGGTTTAATAACAGCCTTTAGGGAATAGCTTTTCTCTTTCATCACTCTAAGGAATCTGAGCCTCTGGAATAACACCTAACCATTGTGTATATTATAATGGTTCAGTCTTACAAGCTTGCAAAAGCTGAAGAGGAATTTACTGGAACTGAACCACAGCTAGAATTAATCTATATGGATAGAAATAAACAAAATAGTGCTTATTTATATAAACCGAGAATTTAATCTGTGATTTAATACAGGTCAGGATATCAGTACACAACAAAGAATAACGATTCTATCTCAATAGGTTCTGCATGTCAGTACTTCAGTTCACCTTCGAAACTAAAACGATTTTCAAACTGTTCTGTCAAGATGCAGAATGAGCTCAAAGCTGACAGTTAATAAAGTAATTTTAGCCTAAATATATACATCGAATATTAGGAACTATAGAATTGCTTACCCATGCACCAGGTGATGTTATATAGGTGCACAGGTTAGTAAATATATATATATATATGTACTCATTTATACATTATGAAACATACATATATTTGATTTGTGGTCTAGTACAAAGATAAAAATGAAGTGCTCAGGAGAAGTCAGTTCTCTGCAAATTCGACAGGACAGCTAAGAACAATGCTGTAAAGAAAAAGACCGCTTTTTAAGTGACAGTTGAAGCACAACAAACATCAAAAGAACAGAGAGGTTTACAAAGTAACACCCTCTAGACACAGTAGGGAACTAGGATCGGGGGAAGAGCAAGGGAAGACAATTTACTAAGGTTATCTGAAAGCAAGACTGTTCAGTCACAAATTACAGACTAGCAAGACCTTTAGGAAAATAAATGTGGAGTACTTTTAAACATGTTTTCTACTTAAAATGAATATAAATACTGCTATTTCAAAAGGTTTGTCTGATTGTTACATGTGCTAATGCCCACAGCCAAGAAAACCATCACATGCACCAACTGAGGTGCTGAACAAAAAAAGCACAAACTACACCTGGCAAAACCTTACACTGCAAGAAATAAAATCCTATTATAACAAACCTAAAAACCTAGTACTGGTGAACAATTCCAAAACTCAAAAAAAAAGTTGATGATAGCTGATATGAAAATAACATTTTCTATTCCTTTCAATATAAAAATATTTATGAATAAACATTTGCCCTTCTGATTTCATACAGCACAATTTGTCACTCCTTACTCTTTAATGTCTTTCAAAATAACCACCTAAAACTAAAAAAAAAACAAACTCAAAACACTGAGCTGCTTAGCTCCAAGGTTTTAAACTCTCCTTCAGAGACAGTATCTGGGAATTGTCTCAACCAGAGAACTTGATAATACTTCCTCATTGCATGGTTGTCTAAAGAAAGAGGTAATGAGATGTTTTGGTCTGAACACAGCAATGAAAGTCAGAAGGGGGCACAAGTTTAGAATTTCATGTGAGCTTCTCTCAGTTTCTTTAAGACAGCCCATGGGGATTGCTTTAAACCTGGCACAACCACCTTTACCAAGTCTTTTGTGAGTGTGAAGAATGCTTTAGTCAAGGATGATCATAATAATAAGTTTTGCTATGCAAAATTTAGAACCCTGACTGAAACATGACAGACTTTCTACAAACTTACCAAGGTCCTGCAACTCCTCAAATCAACACAGGACTGACAGCCTTGATAACTACTGGCACCTGAACAGCTTGTGCTGCAAACTGGAAAAGGCACTCCTATGCATAATCTTCAGAGTTAACAATATACATTTTTGTTATAGATTAGCTTTTTTTTATCAGAGCAAACATTCAGAGTCATCTCCTCTTCTAAAGTGCTACAGAGAAACACTTTAAAAAACAAATAATTAGCTCTGTAAAATATCAGCATTGCCACCATTCATCCTGCTATGACTGGTTTGCTTCTCTATGCTAAAAAAAGATGGCATGCTCAATTCTACAGTCTTATATTATTTAATGGGGTTTATCCATGTGCACTGCTCAGAGATGAAAGAATCCTTGTCTTTAGGGCCAGATGATTTTAAAGACCTTGAGGTTAATTAATTTTATTCATACTGATGATATTTTGAGGACAAAGTTATACCTAAACAGTTCAAGATACTACTTAAGTAGTTAGCACAAATATACATCCTTGGTTTAACTCTTCTATTAAGTAAATACACCAAAATTATTATTAAAACAAAACCTTTAATATATTATGGCTCACCACCATATAATTGGAAGAATGTAATATTTCATATCTGAGACTTATTGGAATTCCCTAAAAAATAACTTTGTAAGGTAAAGACCAAAGAAAAAGGCACTTCAAAATATAGTATTTCACAAAATTACCAGAACATTACTAATTTTGACTCTTCTACGCTGAAATCTTGTGAAATACATATCAAGACATTTCTTAGGAATCCATGAGAAAAGAGTCACTAGAGAACTGTGGGTAATGGGAACAATAATGCTTGCACTAAAAATTCCTCTGCCTTTCAAAAGGAAGATCAAAGAAAAATATTAATCAAAATGAAAAGTTTGTTTTTATTTTTTTTTTCCTGTTCTTTTATACGTACCATGATCCAAGGTTTCAGTTAGGTATTTTCATTTAAGGTTAAGGCTGTTCATGAATACAGTTACTCTAAACTAATTTAACTTTTTTCCCATTTTTTTCCTCCTCTGATACTGGAGACGGTATGTGGTTTTCTAAACAGAATGAGAAATAAACCTTGCATTATTTTGCACTTGTAAATTAATAACTGTATATGAATTGTCACAGAAAAACGATTTTCAAGAAACTTGGCTCTTTGCTCAATAAATCTTCATGACTATACAGCTAAGTCAAAGTACAAGGAAATGAAAAAAATTTGCCCCTTCTAGTGGCAATTTTTACAAAATCCCCTTGTTGGTAATCCATCAAATTCTGTATTTCACAAATTATCTACCTTTGAAAAGAAAAAGTATCATACGACTCCATAGTGAGTCTACTACACAGCTGTTAAAAAGTGGTCAGTACACACTGGAGACACTTTGCAATTATTTTATACAGAGAAAATTGTAGTATTATTTACTAATTATGTTTCTCAACAATTCTTTGTTATAAGTCTGTTTTCACTATGTGAACCTTACAAAAATTTAATGATTAATCCTGGAATCTTCCTTGTCACAGTCTTAATGAAGATTTATTTTCATTTTCTAATCATCAGAGTAACCTCAGATAATGACTCAACCGATTCTAAATAGGTAGAAAAAGAATTATTTCTTTGTTGAAAAAAGATCCTCTGCATCTTTGTTTTGGAAAAAAAGCAAAACTAAAAAATTCTATTGAGAAGCTTTGTTTCACAACAGATAACTGAAATTTGACAGATGTGGGTGCAGCTTGTGCAGAGGTTTGTCTTTTTTTGTAATTCTTATGGTAATCTTTTCACAAACTTTGCATATTTTCCCTAGAGAGGTAGATCTGAGCTGCTAAATTCCTTGGAGCTTCCCTTCACTTTTTCTTCTTTATATTCCTTGCGATCACAGCTTTAGTGAATATTCAAAACCCCCTTTCTCTAGACAAGCACTTTACAAATCTAGTCTGTAGCATACATTGTGCTATTTTACAGTTAATAAAACAAAGAATGATATTTGGATTAACCTGAACAGAAGATCACACTTAGATCATTACAGTGTCAGTCGTGCTCATCCTTAAGAACTTCTAAAGTGTAAGTTCAAACTAGGGTTAGGACTCATCTGGATCTAGGACTTCTCAAAGAAGATGCTGCACATACCAGACATGTACATGTGTAATCTCCATGCTTTTCATTCTCAGGCCATCACTTCACAAGGAACTAAGTGACAGCTACATACATATGTCTAGAGATTTATTGCTCCACCACACATATAAAATATTCTCCATACAAACACATATAAAAATATTCTCCATACACATACATTTCTTTGGGAAAGAAAATTTGAATAGGAAAAGAGACAGAGAGAATAGACAATTTTTCATAATTGCAATGTATTGTAATAATATTTCCATTGAAAATTACCTCTGAGTGCTATCAATATAACTTCTTCATAATTGCAAGACTTTCAGATACTAACATGACTGAAGGCACAATAGGCTCACACAGAGGTATGAATGAAAAGTTTAAAAAGGTCAGTTACTGAGGTTGTTCTGCCAAAGACTACTACAATTTCATGTACATATATTTGCACTGCTATGATGTAAAAATAAACAATACACCGGTCATCGTCTCAGCTAATCCTTTGTTATCATTATCCAGTCATTTTGTGGCAACACACAGAACAGATGGGGAAATGTATGACATGCATTATCAGATCCCTATCCTGCTGGTAGCAGACACCTATTTTAGCCATAATTCAAAAATCTTTTATTTTGCTCTTATCTTTTATAGAAGTCTGGGGTCCCATTACCAACTACCTTTCATTTGGAAGAAATAATACACAAATTGGAACTATGCATGTATCTTAATGATACTCTTCAGTTCCAACCCCTGAATATTTGACTACCAATCACTGAAATAATAGTGGCTTGATGTATTCATCTCATATGTTTTTATTCTATATATTCGGCAGCCTTGGGGGAGTAAAAATTACTACTTAAATTCCTAGGAGCTTTAATATGAGTAAGTCTGAAAGCATTTCAAACAAATTCATATCTGTAGCTGATACGGAATCATATTAGTGAAATTAATAAGCTTAAACTAGGGCTTTTTATATTAAACTGAATATGCATTTGCATAATTCATGTTCAGATACCCAGTTGCAATTTGCACTTTGAAAAAATAAACAGTAAATTAATCACATAATTTTAGAATCAACCAAAATGTAAAACTGCAATTTACAGAATAAAAATGAATATCTTAGCAGTAGAAAAATACATGAGTTGGCAACTTCAATAAAATTAACTTTTACTACAGTCAGAAAGACAACAAACTTTTAGGAATTGAATTGAGATGTACATCAGTTACAAAAACCCAGCAAAAGCGTACATTGAAATGGGTAAAAACATCTGTGAAACATGATTTTCACAAGGGATGTAGTAGAATTAAATAGGTAATGATTGCAACATCAATTTTGAAGTTACGTCAAAACCACCTATCTTGCTTCAAAATTCTTGCTCACCTTGACTTCTCAACATACCAGATTCTCAAATCACAAGAGAGAATTAAGATAGCTATATGTTTGGGCCTTGATAATGAAATTGTTTCCTGTTCTGACCTTCGTTTAGATCATACCTACAGAAGGACACTTGCAAGAGACAGTAGAAGAAACTTTCTTCTGAATGCAGATGCATCAGTCAACAGCTGAGACATTAGCGAAATAAATCAGCTCAAAATGCCTCTCCTTTGCATTCCATTCTAAAACCTTCAATGTTTCTCAAAATAAATAACATAATGGAAAAACTGTAAATGTTTTTGTAGAATAAAAGGTTACTGGGCTAAGAGCAGAGAGTATGTAGAAGCCTTCCTGTACAAAGAGACTTTAGTGGTTCATCTTCCATGGAACTTCAAGAATCTGCTTTCCACAAGAATATGGTCTAACTCGCCTTTATCTTGGCATAAAACATGAGTCTATATTTATCTTTAAAATACAAGGTACTGTTCTAAGACAGACTTTCTTCAATCCACTACTGCCCCGCCCCAGAGTGCAGGGCAATATATAATCAATACTATGGAAAAAAACCCCAAAACAGCCCAAAACCCTACTCCACACTTTATGCTGAACAGGCATACTTCTTGTTACAGCAAATCATACAGAAAGCAATTTAAAAATTGTTACACTCAAGCTTTAAACTCCTTAACATTTCATATGCAGGAAAGAAACAAAATGTCCATCTCGATACTGAGTCACCTTGCTATATTATTAATATACCTCAGACTGCAACTGCATTTTCAGTGAGTATTGAAATGCCATTAACCACAAGTACCCTAAGTGAATGAAAATCTAAATCTAACTTTCTATCAGGCTCAATTTATAGAATAAAAGTTACCATGTTACTTTAAGTTATGCTATTGCTTTAAAATGACACCACTCGTAAAGCAAGCTCTAGGGTCAATTCACTGCAAGGAGTTTCATCTATTATATATTTTCTAGATAGCATCTGACATTACCAGTGCCAAAGCTGTAAAATCAGAGCTAAAGGAAACATTTTCAATGTTGATGTTTGCCGTGCTTTCCAGAGAGCATGTCAGAGTGCAGGCTGAACTTCAGTGCATTCTGAAACACAGACTCTGTGAGTCCACACTGCCACCCGCAAAGTATCTGCTCGTTCAGGAGCAGCATGCCTGGTGGCCCAGGGACAAGTCTGCCATTGGAAGTCCAGCCACTCTGCAAGCAGAGGAGACACAGGGTGAGGACACAACAGCATGCTTATTCTATCCCCCTTGGTGTGCTACAAGTCTCCCCTGAATTGGATGAGCTAAAGAAAGAACCCTATGCTTCTTCTCTGAAAGTCACTCAAAATGCCACAATAAAAATTATTTGCTGAGCACCATAACCACTATAATTAAGTAATAGTTCAAAATGACTTAATGTGAAAATGCAATAGAGGACGCATATTGGTTTTGGGAAAAATATTTTCAGCCATTCTCACTTCTTTTTAACAGCTAACATATGACCAGCCATTATCTTTTTGTCAGTTTCCTTCATTATAAGGACTGCAAAAAAACACTTAAAAGCCACATTTTAAAACATGATGAGCTAATCCCAGCTTGTCTTTATATTACCAGGCATGTTAATGCAATAGAAATTTGTGTGTCTGAGCCTGGCATCTCTTAACAATCAAACCTTTCTGACTGAGATTAATGAGATCAGTTGATTTTAGGAAAAATGAGTGGTTTGGAAAGTACTGTATTAGCTTTGAATTTTTTTTTTTTTTTNTTTTTTTTTTTTTTTTTTTTTTTTTTTTTTTTTTTTTTGTAATAAAAAAGTGTTTAGATCCTCTTTCATTAAACATGTATTCTTATAAGGATCAGAACTTCAGCTTCTAGGCACCTGATATTTCATGTGTGAAATCTGTAACTTCTTGTATAGCGGGCACCACCTCTTTTTTATATTCAGGTAATAACAGCAATTAAGTATTGATTCTTGCCAGTACTTTCTGAATTAATGCAATTAAGTGTGAGTCTTAAACCAGTCACAAAGACACAATATGATTGCCTTCTCATGAAGTTGTAATGAATACAATCAAACAGCAGGAATTCCACTGGAAACAATGAATAGTAGCAATCTACTGCATCTTATATTACACTGACTGCTTCATATAATTTCATTTCATTTCTATATAAAATAGAGACTTCTATTGTCTGCTCTGCTGCCATTTCTTTTGATAGTTGGAATATATTTAATTATACAAGGTCACATCTGAAGAGATAAAGCTCTCTGGAGAGAACAAAATTGAACTTTTCCCTATCAGATCACTTCTCTCTCCAGAAATGAATTCTTTATTACCCCAAAATTACATGGTATTATCCTGAAATGACATGATATGTCTTATTTCTCATATAGCACATTCCTGGAATTAGGCTTGAATATAAAAGAAAACTGATGGTTCTGAGAATTGGCTGCTCCAAAGGCTTCACTCTTTCATTACTCACTCTTGATAATTGGCAGTCCACAGTAGGAGAAGCAGGAAGAAATATGCCAGTTGCATTTAGAGATGGGAGTTATGGCCTTTTCTTTATGATGTTGCATAAAAAATTACGGCAAATTATAACAGCTGTTACGGATGTGCTAAACCTGCCAAAGGTCTGTTTGTGCTAAAAGATTGCTTTTTTCTCCCCAAATTCTAAATGTAGAGCTCTTCAGTCCTTTCAAGGTCTAAGAAGTGTTTGCAATGGGGTGACAGAAAAAGAAAAAGAGTAATTAATGTGAAGACAAATGCCACTTAAGGTAAAAAGAGATTTAAAAATATCTGAAACTTCTTTTTATCCCCATATAAAGTACACTTGAGAACAGAGACACATCTCATGACTATATATTCTAGTCATTAATACAAATGTTGAGCTTTCTGAATTGTATCTAATATCCAAAAAATGTGTAAATAAAACAAAAAACCTTTTCCATTTTTTCTCTAGTTTTTTTTTAGCTACTTACTATGGTTTTATGTGAAAGTAATTGTCAAGTAAAAAGGGAGCTGCAGAGCTGTTGGGGTTTGATACCCTGTAGGTGAGCTTTAACTGAGCCCTGGGTTACCTTCTGCATTTGAGAAGTTTTCAGGAAGCACCCTTGGAACAGCCTGCAGTATTCCTCTTAAAGCACTGCTTTTGTTGTTCATAGTTCAATATTTTTAGATCTGCTTTGAGTTTAAAATTAACTGCAAAGTATGAGCAACATCTGCAGCAAAATGCATTTGCAGATCCAAGGTGCTACAAATACACTGAATGTACAAGGGAAATAAGGGACTACAACTAAAAGCAGAACAGTTTCTTCAGTCTGGGCACAAGATTACAATGCTCTCCCTTCAAACTGCCCATGCTTTTCAAAGATATGCAGAACTGGCAAAATCAAAAGGAAGTTTTATGAAGGCTGTGGGTGCAAGTTCTCAAAACCTGTGTTCTGCCAGCTAATTCACAATAGCATGCACTGTCACAGCACACATACAAAGCACAACACTTATTAAAATATTCTACATTCATTAAACTTTAATTAGACTTCATTTCAACTTAGACTTTAATAAATACTTGGAACTCCTGTTTCCATCAACATATTGTTAAATCCCCACAGATTTCCTAAGTCTTAAAATAAAACAATGGGACTACTCTTTGATATGTCTTTGTAATAAAGTTTTCAAGGCATTATGCTGTATACAAGTGTTTGTTCAGATGCTTCATAATTTATTACTTTCTTGTTTATATTCGCCTGTTTAGCAAACCTAAGCAAAACAAAAAACAGAAAAAAAAAAAAGGGAGATGTAGAGATAATTACAGACTGAGTTCTTTGAACATCTTCAAAACGGTTTATCTAAGCTAAAAAAAAGTTAAAATATTTACAGTCCTGAAATCTGAGAACAGGTCATAATAATTTTCATGTCCAAGAGTAAACTATGATGCAAGGGAAAGGGAAAATGAAAATGGTTTTGAAATCACCTCTCATTTTTAAATTTTTTTTTTATTATTATTTTCTATTATTACACTGTTGAAGTGTTTAATGGAAGCTATGATTCTTCACAGAAGAAATTACTGACTTTCAGAAAACCTTATTTTTCAAAAGGGAAACATTTAACTAAAAAAATATGAAGACTTCCTATGTTATTTTCACAGCGCAAATTATTTTCTTTCCCTTGGCTAACAAAAGTAAAAAACTAAATTAGCAGCTTTGTCATAGAACCTGTAAATGTCAGTCAAGTCATGATCTGAAATACAAACAGAAAACTCCTGAGGCAAGAACAGTCTTTCTGTTTTTATAACGATTAACACATTCTGTATACAACTAGAGTACAACCTAAAAAGGAGCAATAAATAAATGACAATTGGTCTTAACATTTAACCCTGGCATTGGGGAAATTATGTGGGCTTTTTTAATGTTTCAAATTCTTCAGTTTTCACAGCTATCAGACACACACATTCAGATAACATATGGAGAATAAATATAGAAAAAACATTGATACAATAATTTATATTTCAATAATTAGAAAGTAACTATGAAAGTTCATCTAATGTTTCCTTCTGATTTTTCTACTACTCTTTTAGGGGCTTTCAATAAACCATGAGCTCAGCTTCCTTTATGTCCAGACGAACAACACTCCCTGGCAGATAATTTAAGTTCGCATTCTTTGAATGTTAAGCATACACCTCCAGCTGTAATGCTTTCTTGTATTATTATTCCTTTGCAGCAGATCCCGGACCAAAAGGAAAAATTACCAAGACAATACTGCTATTTCACACAAGTGGGATATGTCCCACATTTCATGGAACTGGAAAGGAACCAGACTTCTGAACACTAACTTGTCTATGATTTCTGCTGTGAAAAAAAAAAGGAGAAGGTAGCAATGAAAAACTGAGACAACATACAACATATGAACATTTTTTTATCTTTTAAAGAATAGATTCTTACTTTGATTACTTGGATAATCTAAAATTCTATTCTTGATTATTTCATTAATCTATTTCTCACAAGAAAAAAGAGGGTCAAAAGCAGACCTTGATTACTTTGGAGCACACCTTCAGTAATTTGAGACAAGTCTCCAGATTTCTATTTGTGAGTAGCAGAATTCAGTCCCAAATCATTAAATGTAAGCATTCTCAGAAAGAATTAATATGATGGTTATTTAACAGTAAATCTTCATCATAATACCAAAAGAATAGCAGGTACACATAAAAATGGCTTTCTGTTAAAATCAATCCCTTTCACTTTCTTAAAAAAACAGCATCTCTTTTCTCATAAATATTCCTCTCCCATTAAATACTTACTCAATGATCCATGTTCTGTCCACTCAGACCACACCTTTTGAAATTATTTTCCTTGGAAAAATAAAATGCTGAATAACTCTGCCATTGTAAACTAGAGAAAATTCCATTTACTTCAGACAGGTTATGTAAGTGCTATAATGCAGGGTTACATGCCCAGCTGAACACAGCTGTGTGAAAGTTTCTAAACCTGGATTTTATTGTATATCATTCACATTTTATTTTATTGCAAAAGGAATTTTAATGTGTATAATTTCTCCACTTCACTTTTATCTTGAATCAGTTTGTAGTAGAAGTCCTTTGTGCATTTAGTTAGCCCAGCATCTTCTGAGAGACCAAAAGCAGGTAATTTCTAAAGCATATGAGAAGAGATGAATTTGCCATTATACCTTTCCATGCCTCTCTCTGCTTCTACAAGTGTGAACCTCAGTGTCCTGAGGTGAAGGGTTTCCTACATATTTATGAAATCTCAATGAATTTTCCTTAATTTTTTCCAGTCTCGCAAATCAATACAATCATTTAGCATCCGTGATGCAGCAAAGCAATTTCATATCATTGAGCATTCACGCTCCTCTTCTACAAAACTATCCCCATTCCATGCTGCCACTTTTGAAATGAGAGCATCCCACACAGGATTCAACTTGCAGCTGGATCCAAGGTACATCAATGGCACAACAATGTCTCCATTTTGTTTGCTCAAATCCTTTCCTAATTTGCTTTTTCAGCCACTATTTCAGAGTTAACCTTTCAGTCAATATTACCTGCTTCCAGCTATACCTCTAAGATGGTATCAGTGCATTAAACTACACTGAGGAGAAAAAAAAAATTAAAATCCATAAACTATGATGTTATAACTCAAGGAATTTAGGGAAACTTCATCTTTATGGTAACTACTATGTAGATATGAAGACTACGACAGAATTTTACACATACACTAAAACTCTAGACACTCTGCACAGGATTAATTTTAGTCAGCATAGCTTCATCTTTTAGTCAGCAAAACATCAGAGGGCATTTTTAAAATGCTATCTATTTTCTGTAGCTGGTTCATTTTTAATATCTAAGAAATAACTACACTGTCTCTCTTTGAAGAAGTCACCAAAATGAGAGATGACAAAGGATTCATCAGATCTGTGACTATTGTACAGTGCCAGTTTCTTAGATAACAATTCTAATTCCCTCCTCCTCCTCTCCCTCCCCTTTGAGAAGAGTTAGGGAACTTTTCAAAGCTTTGTAGGAATTTAAGGAGATAATTTAGTGCTACTTTTCCTTTAAGAAACCTTTCATTTCTGGAACTGTCAGCAAATTTTATCTACAATGTAGCTGAAATTATTTGCCTCAATCACTGCTAATACAGCTTGAGGTGCTACCTCATTCACACCACCCAGGCATCAGTAATTCTCTTGTCCCTTCACCCTCCAGTGTCTGAGCTACTACATAGCTTGAGAAAGTATCATAACCCTCCAGCCGACTTCCAGTTAGTTTTCCTGTTAATGATTTTTGCAAATTAGCTTCTATGAACTCCCTGGATTCAGAAGCTTAAGGCATTCTGTGTCCTCTTGATAAACTTTCCTCTCTAAACGAGTAATACCGACACACAGTCATCAGGCCCAGTGCATACACCAGTTGTCCAAAAAAACCCAAAATCCACAAAATCTTTTCATATTACAGATATCGTATTCTATGGCTATTCTGAAGACAAAGGCTTATTGTTGTCTTCATGGCTGCTGACAAAATAGTCTAGTTACTTCCATCAGTGCATAATGCTAGAACAACTAGTAAATAAAAAAGGAAAGCTGAATCAGCTGGTACAGTGACATATGGCGTCTACAACTGTCACCACCACCAAGACAGAATGATAAAATGAAGGAAACAACAAACAAAGAGCCTGAAGGAAGAATATAGAAGGCTGCAGCTGGAACCTGAAACTAGTGACTTCCAGTAGAAATCAAGGCAGGGGCATGTCCCAAGAAAATCCTGTCAGAGATATCTCAGTCTTGGTTACCCATTTAATAAGTAAGAATATTGTACACTGAAAACCCATTCAAAGGAAAGGAGGAAAATACTCTGGATGCTACAAGATCGTATCTCTACTATAATGCTCCTGGAATCTCATCACAATCAGTAGCAGAAGAGTTGGAATTTGTTGAGAAGTATCAGATGCATATTGCATAGCAAATACCTAAGCTTTGCAACAGAGAGCAGGACCAGCACACGGAACCAAATAGAATTACTGCCACACTGTGGTAGACTGTAAAAAAAGGGAAGAAAAAAAAAGGTAATTTCTTTATCAAAGTAGCCTGCAGGGTATCTGTGGTAAAAGAGAAGTTTTTCCTTCTTTGACCACTCTGCTTTAATACAGTACCAAAAATAAGGAGAGAACTGTGCAATTGCATGAAACATCACAGTTCACCTCCTGGGAAACAGCTGAGCAGTCACAATGCAGTGTTCATGTAACAAAGAATGAATCAGACAAAGGAGCCAGTTTGCTGAAAAGATGACAACTTTTGACTAAACATCTCTTGGCATAACAATAGGCAGATAAAAAATACAATTTAATAGATATTTTAATAAAATACTACATTTTGTAAACATTCCATGACTGTGGAGTACAATCACATATATGCTGCATATGGCAGCTGAAACACTTGCTTCTTTAAAATGCTAAACCAGCTTTAAAAAGCTAAAGAAACCTTAGAGGTGTAAAACTGCAGCATATTTAATAATAGAATTAATTTGTCATTAAAAATTTGCTGGGTAATTTTTTCAAGCAAACTGTCGTTTGAACTAGAACATAGCAGTTAATGCTAAGAAAAGCAAAGATATAATTCTTAATTCCACCTTACGTCCACTACAAAAGATGGAAAAAATAGGATTAAAGAACCATTTAGGTTGGAAAAGAGCTCTAAGTTCATTGAATCCAACCCAGCAATGCCAAGTCCACCAGCAAACCATATCCCTAAGTGCCACATTGAAATGGTTTTTAAATTCCTCCAGGGATGGTAACTCAACCACTTCCATGGACAACCTGTTCCAGTGCTTGGCAACCCTTTGAGTGGAGAATTCATTCTTAATATCTAATCTATTTTGTGATTTATATACATACATGTAAATACAAATCCTTTTACTCAGAAATTTTTGCATGATTAATAGAAAAAAAGAACTAAATCATGCACAGTTTTTTTTAAAAACCCAAACAACATCTACTGAGATTAGTATTTACAGATTTCCTTTGTAGTTTAAACTTTTAGCATTAGAGATTGCTCAAAAGCAGTCCTAAAAGACCCAAACAGTTTAGAGACACATTTGAGAAAGTGGTATCTATTTGAAATGTGTGCAGACATGTTGAAGAAATGTTGAGAAATACCAGAGGAAACAAGTTTTTAATGTTTTGTGAAACTTTCAAAGAAAGTATGCAGACTGAAGCTGAAAGGAGATGAAAATCAGTGTCTTGACAGTTCTGCTTATCATTACAGGCTGCTGAGAAAGCAAGCTCTCCGGAGGATGAGAACCAGAACATGAAACAAACATCTCTCAACTTACTGGAATGCACCAAATTGTGGTTTTTTTGAAAAGGAAAGGAAAATTAATTTCTCCAGTATTGATACCTACTTTCTCCAAATGTGGCCCTTAGTGAAGTTGTTTAATTTGCAAATCAAGAAGTAGTTTTTGCCATTTTCAATGCTATAAAGTCCATAACTGAAATCAAATTACATTTCTTCATTTTTTCCACTACTGTTAGAAAAGCTTTTGCAAACGAATTAACAGTTTTATTAGCTGAGCCAAGTACAGCTTTAGAGTAAAGAAACTTTATAAGGTAAGATTTTCTTCAAAACGTAGAAATGCATTTCAATTACGCAGAAACTGAGAGAAAACAAAGCAATCATATTTGACAAATTAGGATAAGAATTATGTTTAATTGATAAGTTTCCCAAGTTTATCTGATACTAAAAAGAGCACATAAAGTTGCAGAGGCAAAGCTTACATCTTTTATATTGAACTGCTGTGCAAAGTTAGTGTGAACCAGTTCTCACAGATGGAAGGGCAGGGAGCAGAAACAGCTACTAACAGGCACACTGAACCAGGTACAATTTTGTCTCCTATCCTCAGGAATTGCAATGGCACTGTAAAAGTGCCATCATAAGTAGAAACAAAGGCATTCAAAATGATGTGCTGTATCTTTTTATTGTGTACTTCTATTTTGGTGCATGCATTTACATTCCCACATGTAGCTGAATCCAGCCCAACAGCCTTTAGTGCACGAGACATAACTATATTATAGCAGAGAGTGGAAGGATTCATTCCAGCAGCTTAGGAGACCTATGCCTTTGTGCCTTGAGGGATCAAACATGCCTTATTACTGACTATTTTTACACACTTCTCATTTTATGGACTTGCTAAGCTGAGCCGACAAAGCTTTCATCTTGCTAGTAAGTTGTTCAGAAGAAAAGTGGCATTTTCGGCTGCAATCTCTGAGGTTGGCGAATGGATAAGGAAAAGAAACATCTTAGGTACAATCTTCCCCGAGAGGGAATGCTAAGTCCCTGCATGCTGGCGGCAGAAACCAGCAGCTACCCCACTCCTGGCCTTATCTAAGCCCATGCACTGCACAGACACTGAACAGTGATCATCTTACAGGGACCATTTGCATTTTCTCTGTGTTCTTCTATAGCATCCATAGAAGCAGAAATGCTCCTAAGCTGTTGTATTGCTTTGTAGCAGCATCACTTGAGATTGCAGGCTAAGGAGTGGTATCATGGAGAGTTTATACCTCAATCACACATTTCTGTGCTGTCAGGGATTTCAGTTCAGTTCACCTGCATGTTCTAGAATCATATTGGAAGTTACCAAGGTATGTTATTTCCACATAAATGAAGTTTTGGTTCTTTTAACCTCTTCAGTTTTCTCAGTTACAATAAACTCAACAAACCACAACAACAGCACAACATCAACACACATTTCAGCACCCCTGAAATTCCCTCCTTGCCTTGTTTTTATTCCCTCATAGCAACAGCTATGATATCTTAACTGACTTTGCAATGACTTTGATGGTCCATTCATTTTTCCTGAATCATCTTAAACATCCTGGCCAGTTCATAATGGTTTCCATAGCTCAGATGTCAACCAATATTGGACACAGAACTAAGAGCTGAAGAACCGACAAGATTTAAAAAAAAAAAAAAAAAAAAAAAAAAAAAAAAAAAAAATCAGAGACTGACCTATACACCTTAGGCTATCTTTGTAATTGAAGCATGAATTTTAAAAGAAAAATAATTATTTTTTTCTTTTTCATGATGTTTCAGTATCCTCCTCCAACACAAACCATCATTTTTTCCCCTGCTGCTCTATCTTTATGCAGTCCTTTTTCACTTCTATTGCTGTGACCAACCAAACCTTTTTCTTGCCTTTTAAACTCTCCTAGTAAATTCGGAAGAACAAAGTTTAGCATTATACATTACACTTCAAGGTCAATAACCTTGATACCATTTTCACAAAGAAGCAGTAGCCCAGTGCACCAACTATGACCAGACCAAGGATGATTTGGTACCACTCAGACTAGATGCAATGTTCATGATTGAAAAGAGAGGCTGGAAATTAAAATAGGGAACTGAGGAGAGATGGTGAATGACTTTTTCAAACACCATCAGACTTAGAGTACCAGCCCTAGAGAGCAATGATACACATGAACAATTGACTCTATTCAAATAAGTATACAGCTTTTGGAACAGTCAAAGCCAAGGGACTGTTTTAATCTCATTAAAGTGCAACTTAAGCTCTGCGATAGTAGCCAGGTTCAGTTTAGCCTGATACTTAGTCCTGGTAGCTACTTTTGTTTCCCTATACAACGGGTAGTTTCTCATTGAAAAAAAAAGCAGGATAATTTACATACCTTCAGTACAGTTTGCTATGCAATCTGACACAACTATACCCTGATTTTTATTACGGCTCTAGCATTCCACTGCATGCCAATAATTATTTTACTAATAATACAGCACATTCTATTCCTTTGGAGGACAAGTCGAATTTGTTTTTCTGAAGCTCTGAATATCAAATCCATCAACGTAATGAAACACATAGCTTCCAAATACATTCTGATCCTTTTCTCCCAGAACATGATTCTACTGTTACCTTTTTCCATTCAAGTTTGATTTCATATAGGAGATTTTGGTGTCATGATCAAACCTGCAAATGCTTCAGTTTATTTCCTCACTTATGAGGTAAGACTGAGGGAGCTAGCCCTGTTTAGCCTGGAGAAGACTGAAACACCTGTCAGTATCAGAAGGGAGGGTACCAAAAGGATGGCGCCAGGCTCTGCTCGGTGGTGCCAAGCAATAGGACAAGAGGCAATGGGCAGAAACTGATGCACGGAAGTTCCACTTGAACATGAGGAAGAACTTCTCTACTGTGCAGGTGACTGAGCGCTGGAACAGATTATCCAGAGAGGCTGTGGAGTCTCCCTCACCGGAGATATTCCAGAACCGTTTGGACACAATCCTGTGCCATGTGCTATAGCATGACCCTCCTCGAGCAGATATGCTGGACGAGATGACCTCCAGTGGTCTCTTCCAACCTGACCCATTCTGTGACTCAGCTGCATATTCAGCTGAAGAGTTATGCTGAAGTTGGTAGGAATATTTGTCTCAAAAAGATTAGTACCGCAGTTAAAAATTCAGGGCACTGAGCTTTCAAATTTATACAATATATCTGGTAGGAAGTGCTAACTAAAACAATCATAGTACCAATGACGATACTGGGGGCACTTTTGGTTGGTTTGTTTGGGGCTCTTTTTGTTGCTGTTTTTACTAAAAGCTACATTCTCATTTGTTTTCTTCTGCATAGGTCTCAGTAGTGTTCTACAGGTAATGTAATCTTCAGCTCTAAAGTGCCCATTATAGAATTTTGACTGGTGTCTGTATTGAAACAAATCAGTAGAGAAGAACTTCTATCATAATTAAGAAAAAGACAAATTTCTTCTCAGATCCAAGTATCTCCATTCAGATATTTTTGTTTCCTTTGGAAATGTATTCTGCTTTCAATTAAATTTAAACAGAGGACAGAGATAAGAATTTTAAAGTATATATCATGAGTTACGAGAGCATTTTTAACAGTAGTGGATATGCCATTTTGCAACTGTTTCTAGTTGCAAAATGCAAACTGAATAAAGCTCGAACCAGACACAATAACAGGTAAGATAAAACCTGATTATGGTTTGAGTACTGTAATGCTGAACCTGTGTTATAAAATGAATTATGTACATAATAAAGATCATTTCCACTGCTTTTCCAAAAGGAAATTTAGTTATTGAAGTAATTGCATAAGCCTTACAGTGTTTTGTTAAGGCTTTCAAATAGATGTGTACTAAAATTAGGAAAAGCAAGATTCCAAAATGATAAAAGAAAAAAAAAAAAAATTCTGAACTCACGTAACTAATACACAACATTCGACTTTGCATGTAAAAGCAAAACTGCTTCATTCTAAATCCTGTGCTATTTCATTTTCAGTTCAACTCCTAAAAGGCTTATTTCCTTCTGATACTGCTCCAGTTGCTCTCTGTGGGAAACTATAGAGTTTATATATTATTCATCCAACTAAAAACCCTGAGGCAGGACCCCTATGGAGACTCTTCAGTAATTGGTCTCCAGATGCTGGTGATATGCAGTGCTCTAAAAGTCCTTAAACATCATGAGAACACAATTCCATCTGCTTTTCAAGCTGCGTATGTTTAAAGGAACAACACCGACTGCTCACCCACATTTTCAGGTAGCTCCTACAGTACCCGATTATTCATGAACTCCTGTGCATCAAGCTACAATTTATGTGGCTGACATTAAAGCTTAAAAATTTTCAAATTAAATAATCACTGTATTATTTAATAAATATCAGATTCAGCTGAGCAGTCTATCCACAAAAACAGTACACATTGGCAGCAAAGTTATCGATCGCTTTAATGTTTCCGGAATACATATAAACAGGAGGCGGAGAGTGAAAAGCATAGCAGGAATCATTCTGCATTATCATACCCTGACAAGATGCAGGTATGTGCAGTGAAAGCTCACTTGGCATTTGCATTTATACCCTAAAACAGTAAAATTATAACAATGCCTGAAGCTTAATTTCAGTATGACTCCAACATGAACATTTATGCAATTCACTGACTCAGGGTCTCGAAGTAGGCCTATAATTATTTTGTTCTCAACTTGAATGGTCAACCCCTGCATTTCCTTGGACCCTGCAAACTCAGAATAATAAGCATTTTAATATTTCTTTTTCCAAGAACACTAAAACCCAAAGGATATTAGTTTTCAGGACATCTCAATCGTGAACATCATTTAAATACTCAGCATGCAAGTTAATAATGATAACTTAATTTAGATCTGCAAAGGATGCTGACATCAGTTATCTACCAGCCCTTTCTCTTTTCTGTTTTATTTTGACCTATCTTCAGGGTTCCCTACTTCAGCTTGTGCAGAATCATTATTCTTTTTTCTAAGTCTCACCCAAGACCATCTGTTTCCCTCAACTGCCATACTGTACAGGCTTGAAAGGCTGACAAACTAAGTAAGCTCGTTTAGCCTAGAGCTGCTCTTGACATCAAGGTCAGCGAGATGCAACTGATACAATTTGTAGCCTAGTGCCACACATGTGTCCTGTAGGCACATCGAGGTGCATGAAACAGCTACATGACATGAAATCAGATGCTACTCATGCTAGAAAAAGAAAGGACTAGGAATCATAGTTGACAGAAACATGTCTGCGCAGAAAGAGCGAAAATAAAAACTAAACTGTGTAGGTAATACTACACTTTCACAAGATGAATATGCTAGGTAATGAAAAGGAGTAAGATAAATAAAACACAACCTACTTGGGATGAAACTAAAATTTTGTCACAAAATGATGAAGCAGTGAAACATCACAAGTCTGGTTCAGGCCTTCAGGATGACAAAGGGGGAAACAAAAGGACCAGCTGCTGCTTGCTGACTGCAAGTGCCAACAGATTTCTCACCAAATTTGAGCAGTAGCTCAGAGAACATACATTATAACATCACTGTCACTGCCTACAGTAAAGCAACCTCAAAACAAAGTCATGCGGCAATGGCTTTGTAGGGATTGCTCACGCAAATTCCTACACCTCTAATGGGGCTGTTCTCTGAATCTCAGTAGCCAAGGACAAATATACAAGAATAAATTAGTACAGTGTTTTAGACTGGAGAACCAGCCTAACCTAATTTTTATTTTATTCTTTAGTCGGATGTGATTATTCAGAGGATGCTGGCTTGACTTTATAGCTCTTATAGCTGATCCAGAATTTCTTTGCCTCTTACTGTCTCAAGGGTAGGGTAAGAAACCTGTTGGCACAGGCAGTCCTAAAGAAAGGTCTGGTGAAAAAGTCTTTGTACAGCAACTGAAATCTTCAACCATATGATAACTGATAATTTTGTCTTCTACTTTGTTTAAACAAGTGAGAATTTTTTATCTTTTTGACTTCCTCTTCCAAGAGGACATAAAGTCTTCTGAAACTCCTCTTGAGAAGTCTCCATTTCAGATCCAGTGAGAACAAATGCACTGTTTTTCTAGCTAAGCTACATATTTGTTTTGTCAATTCACATTTGGAGGCAACATTCAGCAAAACGTAATCCTGTATGAATTTATTACCTTAACCATCTTCAAAATGTTTATGTTCACAAGGGATGACAACAAGGTGATGAGAATTCAGTACCTCCTCCTATAAAGAGAATTCGCCCTTTGACATCTCTGTTCTCACATCTATATATAACTTTTTCCTTAGTAACAGAAACCAAATTAATTTAAAGATGCTTGAACTCAATCCAAGAAAGATGAAAACAATGTAATTTTTCTGCATAGGTATAAAAAAAGACGTGGCCTTTGGACACACAAAGCATACACCCGTGTGTCTGTGCCCATGTGTGCATTTACCATTTGTAAGAAGTCTTCTCCTTTGCAGAATTTTTATCACTCTGGAAATCACGATTCAGAGTTTTTACAGAGTTGGGTAAAGAACAGTCCCCACGCATACGATGAAAAAACTGACTGCATATAAATTGTAAATATCGTAATCAAATAATTGAGGCAAGCTATGCAGTGTTCAAAAATAAAATATCTGAAGCAATTACAAATTAATATTTGACACACCTGCTATTTAAAACATTTTAAAGGCATTGATTAAGTATGATGAAGTATATGTAGCAAAATAAGTATACATTTGTGGCCTGCTGTTTGTCTTTTGTGCTGAAAGGTATGCAACACAGGTGTATTATTCATTAAAATTGGAAATATTCTCTGACACAGCGAGCATCTCTCTTATACTTTTTCTACACCTTCATTACTTAATTTTATGGGTAAAAAGCTATCCACAAAGTTATTGAGTTTATATTTATGAGGTTCTATCAGCAGGTAACATAGCTCTGAACCCTTTTGACATGCACCACCATACATTCAGTATTTTAAGTTTAAAATACAAAGCTACTGTTTGAATATTTCTCATAAATGGGGTGGCATTCTGTGATTGTTGTACTGCAAATCTTAAAAATATTTACTATTTGCACTTATTACTCTATGCCATCAAGCCACTGGGAGAATGACAATTCACTGTGAGATGACTTCCACATGGACCAACTGGGGAAATGCATTTATAATGCTTGGAAAGTAAAACAGCAGTTCAGGGAGTTATGGCTCACAGCCGAGAGTTTTCAAGAGATTATATTAATTTTCTTGGAGTAAATCACTGTATCAGAATAATCAAATTTGTGACTACGAAAAATGCACAAGCAAAATAATCTCAGGAGGATTGGGAACATGAAACAATTACAGCAAAAGGCAACTTTATGGATTTCTGTTTACTGTAGTTGTGTCCCAAACCCCTTTGAACGAGGCCTATTTCTGAACAGATTTGTTGAGGGAAAGTTGAAACAAAGCAAGCAACATCAAAGCACATGGAATAAATATATAGAATAGCGCATTTGTAACCATTTTTGGCTAAATAACAGTAACCTGGGACAGATTTTCACATGGACTTAGAATACATCTGGAAGGCAAGACTAAAGCATTTCTTTCCATAATGAATATATCTGGAAATCAACACCAGAGGAAAATAATAACAATTGCATTAACCTGTTAAATAACATGGGAATGATATTTTTCCTATGTCACTTTAAATAATAAAAATTCACCAACAGTTGGAACATTATTTTGAATTCAGAATCAAGAACATATTCTGTAGTTTATGGTTGGCTTGCCTGACGTAAAAGACCCTGCTTACATCATTGTAATATCATTATAGATTATAGTAAGTTTATAGCGTCTAATGGTATTATTGATTATGAGAAGTTACTATAGCTATACAATATTGATGTCTTTTTGACTTTTAATTGGGAAAAATGTTTATGAGAGATGACAGTGGAATTACAATCAAAGTAATGATCCTTCTGAACAGAGACAAAGAAAAATAGTTGTAAGACTGCACTGGTGAAATGTCTTACCTATCTTTCTGTAGGAAATACTTCTAGAACTAAAGAGTTCTAAATGTATTAAGGTAATGTTTTGAAGGCAGCATGACTTCAGCATCAACATGCTGTGTTTGTCCCTCCTTGAGGCATTAATATTTCATTTAAACCTGAACACCATGTTTTTCTTCCTACAAAATGCAGTAAGGTCTTCTGCTCTATAATAAATACTAGAGCATGTGCAATGCCACCACTAACAACTATATATGAACTAGGGGGTAGGGTGGAGGAAAAGCAATAAAAACATTCTATAGGCCTATTAGGATATATTTCAAGTGTAGAAAACCATTTTATGCCTATAACTAAAGACTTGAGAAAATTTTGTGTCTATTACGTGTACAACATCATGTATATTAAAGTAACCTTTGCAAAGTTTCAATGGAGACATAGATGAAGTGTTAGCTATCCATATAAGACTTCTTAAAAGCAGTATAGAATAATTTAAAAGCAAAAATACATTTAGCTACATGTTCAACCTCCCTAAACACCAAATAGATCAGTAAACAATATATCAGTTTGCTAGAATGTAATCCTTATATCTCAACTCCTCTAAATTCAGAAGATTAAGTCTGGTGCTACCCAAGCAGGCAGATCACCTACACATAAAAATGGTTTCTTTTAAGGAAATTTGAGTTGCTTCTGTCACACAGCAAATGGAAGAATCTGGGTAGAAATGTGTTACAAACTGAGAGTTTGGTGTTTCCAAGCCTTTCTGGAAATTTGAAGAGGTGCCTGACTGCAGAGATGAATTGCGAGTCCTGATACCTCAGAGGGATGTGGCCATCTGCCAGGGACCAGATCTGGTTCACATTCATCCAAATTTCACTGAAGGCAAAACTACTCCAATGCATGACCAGAGGAAAGCATTATGGTGCACTGCCACCCTTCTTCCATTGCTCAGTAGCGGAGCATCAGAAGGAAACAGCTGGGTATGGAGCAATCCCTCCACTGGAATGCTTCCATAGCTGTGGGAGAACCACAGGCTAAGTTGCAGCTGGACTAAAATTTTTCCCAGTAATCAATAAATTTGGTCTGTATGACTTCACCTAATGACATTTTTGCACATCCATAGTATCTTGAAAGAATGAGTTCCCTCTTGCAGTTATACTTCACAGGATAAACTGCTAATTCTTTTCCTTTTATGCCCTCAGCCTAATAACTTTTTAAATATCTATTCCTATATAAAGACAATGAGAAATACCATCAACAATTTTTTCACTGTCTTCTTTTGCACATACCTATGTAGACCAGGGCTAGTGAGGCAATTTTTAATTTTTTACTGTGAGAGTGATGAGAGACTGGAACATGCTGCCCAGAGAAGTTGTGGATGCCCCATCCCTGTCAGTGTTCAAGGCCAGGCTGAATGAGGCATTGAGCAACCTGGAACAGTGGGAGGTGTCCCTGCCTATAGCAGGGAGCTTGGAACTAGATGACCTGTAAGGTGCCTTCCAACCCAAGCCAGTCCAAAGTAACTCCCTCTAATAACTGCAGATTTTGGCTAGTCAGCACCTACTGTTTCCTTCTGCAAACCATTTTCTGCTGCACTACACTATGTACTGCAGACTCAGATTGCTCCACTATGTGGAGATTCATTCAAATATCACCAGAGGCAAAAGTACAGCACTGGAGACAGCATCAGGAGGAACATCGTGGCACAGTTTTACAAAACAGAATTGCTGAGAAAAGCACAGACATCAAGCAAGGGTGAAAATTGCTAGAAAGGAACATTCAATGCCTTCCTGAAAAACTAACCTGATGTGGTGGAAAGGCACTGTGGTATTAGGGACATATTGTAACTGCTTTAAGGAGATCTTGATGACTCAAAGACTCTTGAATCAAGAGAGTATTTGTAAGAATGCTAAATTATGCACTACTACTACTGCTCAATCAGATTAGTCATAAGGACAAAAGACCCAGCCCAGCCCACAGCAGCAGATGAAGCTCACCCTAGAGTAAATAACTAAGCACCTGAAGCAATCTCCACACCATTATTGTGAACTGAAGGAGGATGAAAATCCCAGGGGGCTGGAAGAGGGCAGACATGGTACCAATTTTTATAAAATACAAAAACAATCGAGCACCTGAGAATTTAAAGACTAGTCCAAATTGATTTGATTCCTGAAAAAAAAATTAGAGTAAATGAAAAAAAACACCAAACCAAAAACAACAGAAAAAACCATAAGCACCTATGAAAGAATATGAGAAACAACCACAAGTTTGCCAATGGAAAAGTATTGCAAAGAATTCAGTTCTGGTCTTAAATAGATTAACTGCTGACTGAATGAGACACTGTAGAAAAAGTGAATTTTAGCAAAAAAAGTTATTTGACTTGATGTCCTAGGATTTCTTGTGATGAGCATTGCCTGAAATGAGTATTTCATTTCAGTACATTAAAACTTTATGACATAGAACTAACTTCAGTTCTTGCTTTCCTCTATATAAAAGGAGACATATACATACGATATATATATGATACATATTTATATATAAAGTTTAAAAACAAGCACACAGATGTAGCAACACAAAATTAAGAATGAAGGGACTGGGATTCATTCACAGTGAAGGAAGACAGGGCACTTCACAGATGTTCGTGGGAAACAGCACCATAAGATTTGTACATATCAAAGAAAGATTTGAAGACAATTGTGAAGTACAAAGTAAGATATCCCAGATCAGACTGATGTTTACTAAGATTCTGCAGCAGGGAATTGGCTAGAATAAAGTTTGGATATGAAAACTAAGGAAATAGCCATAAGCAAGATTTGTGCTGAGGATGAAAAAAACAAGAAAGATGCAAAGTAAGGACAGAACCACAATAAAAACATTTTGAAAAAGCTTTACTTCATATGTCAGTATTTTAAATGACTGCACAGGCCCTTCTAAATATATGTACATAATCTGAGTAAGAGGCTATGTTTGAGAACTCAGTTTTAGTAAATATAACATGGTATCTGTTGCAAATGGTAGTTACATATCTGCAAGCACACACAGGAAAATCTCAAATAAGCAAACATACACCTTAAAGCTGACTTGCAGTCATGGTTTTGACAGTCTTGTAGCAATCATTTTACTAACTTTTTTTTTTTCTACAAACATTAGCACTCAAAACCAGATGCAAATACTTGCAAATTCTGCTAGGCACTGAAACATATTTGATCTCACCTTTGGTTTCATGTAAGAATGTATTTACAGTGAAGGCTGAAATACTAAAAATCCAAGAAGAAAAAGGCTTAGATTATCATAGGAAAAGGATGAAGAACCAACAAAGATAAAACATTCAGGAAAGCATGCAATAGCTTAGAAGCAAGGAGAGGAGAAAAAAAAAAAAAATCTGTAAAGGAATCAGGAATTATCCATAAACACACAGAAATACTACAGCAAATCTACTAGAACACATATAAAAGGGCTTTTACGAGAAAAACGGTGAAGATACTGCAATGAGGTGTAAAACATAGATTGGAGCTCTGAGGCTCTTGGTGACTAACCTTGTAAGATTTATACAGAGTGTTAACGAGGAATAGTTTAGACCTAGGTGGAAAAGAGAAAAGGGCTAAACCTGCTTACTTTCAGTTTCATGTACACTTCAGAAGATGAAGCAGTATCAAGCTGCATGCACTTAAAAAGTGAAAACCAAAACCCATTAGAAATAGGGGAATATCACCTCCTGGACCATTATACTTGTGAAGATGGGAATCCCACGGGAAAGGTGCCGTGGAGAACAGAGAACCTTCTTTTGCAGTAGGCAGTGTTAGTCTGAACAGAATATCATCAGAAATGAAGACAATATAGGACAATATGGTAATAGACTCCCAGTGGGAGAGCCATGTGTCTGTTCTGCTTTAGGAGGACATGCATGCTCACTCCAGAGAGGAGCCAACACAGGAAAACAGCAGGACAGGCTGTCAGCTCTGGCTCCAGTGGTGCACAGGAGACTCTTCTGCTCAACAGAATATATGGTACTTCCTCATTTTCTGTAACAGAAAATGAAAACAGGCCTACCCTTGATGGCCTATGGGAAAAGAAAAACTATATGCAATCTGACACATACATTTATTTGTGGTTTTCTATTTTTCCCCTCAGTTTTGATACTAGAGGCTGGCTTTCAGGGAAAGGGAAATAGTAAAAGGCCCTGGATTGGGACAGTTCAACACAGCAGCATGCATTAACAGCACAAATATATATTCTAATTTTATACAGAAACCAGTTCTTATTATCATCTATAAGAAGCTACCAGTGTTTTTCATTACTACTTTAGGGTTTTTTCTTTTATTTTTGTAGCTACAGATTTTCTTTGAGTTTCTTTTTAAGGCCTCCTTTCACAGTTGGCATGGCTTTCTAGATTGTTTCCAACTTCCTTATCCCAAGAAACAGCAAGTGGTCTCCATCGTTATAGGATTTTCTTGCACAGAATAGCTTCAAGTACAGTGTTTTATTTATTTTTCCACTCTGGAGCATAAAGACATGGATGAGAATATTGAAAACATGTCACTAAGGATTTTTGTGCAGTAAGTTGTGCTATCAGCAGTGGTGACATTCCAAAGGAAAGTTTGCTGCTCCTGCTGTTTTCTGTTTAGCTGTTTGAGAATCTCCTGCAATGGAAAGGCACTGAGGGAGACAGTAAACATGCACCACATAAGCACAAAACACAGAAGACTCTCTCATTCACACACACTTTTCCCACTTGTTAATAGTTCTCCAATTCCAAATGTGTGAGCCTGATTTGCTTCCATTTACTCCCCCACAGGTGGCTTTCTTCAGACACATTCATACAACCTTATGAGCACTGAGGCAAAGCTAATGAAGCAAACACAATCTTTCGAAGGTCGTTTATTTTTTTAAATCAAGAAACCAAAGTTAATATTTATATTCAAAAGATTTGTACCTCTTTCACTATCTTTCACTGAAAGAGGTACAAATTTATTTTTATTTTTTTATCTTTTATTTATTTTGAGGACTTCTCTCAACCATGCTACTATCTTAATTAACAGCAGGTTGTTTTCCTGTGTGTGTTAGAATTACTTTCATAAAAGAGGACAGAAGAGAAATTTTATACCTCAATTGTAAAAATCTCTGGAAAAATTGTATTTTCCTGTTGAATCTTAGTGAGGAAAAAGTCAAGGTGTTTCACTCATAGTTAACAGAGAATTGGTCCCAATAATTAAAAAATCATGAAAAAATTAAATCATTCTGCTCAGACACCCACAAAAACAAGGTTGAATTCTGTTTTCAGTTGTAATAAACTAAATACAGATGAACATCAATGATTAAATAATTCTAATGAAAAACGGGGACAAGACATCAGAAGTGCCTCCTCTTAGAATAGAAAAACATAGTAATTCAAGGCAGGCCTTAACAGCAAAATATATCAAAACAGATCCTTATTCCCAATATTGCTTTAAAATTTCTGTGAACTTACTCCTTCAGTTCACTTTCTGTGAACTTACTTTCTGAATGAAAGTACCGGCTAGAGCATAAGCATTTATATAAACTCCACAAAAAATATTTAATACCTGTAAATGTTTTAGGACTGTGATACTGCATTGGCTAACTACGAGAAAGACGAATGGAACAATGGTACAAAAATTCTCAGGAAAGAAAAAAGAGCCATTTTATAGTTTATTTAAAGTTGATCTAGAAGTACTGCTGTAGCTCCACTGACTCACTAGAATTAAGTAGTATATCAGGTGAGGATCTGCTCCCAGATGTGTTAAATATGGTGACACATCAGATGAATTTCACCCAGAAACTAGATGGTAAAGCTCTATCCACTGTCTTCCTAGAAAAGCAAAACTAACTGAGGACTCAGTGGAAATAATTTAGCTCATATTTGAAAAATACTTTAAATTAGTATAGACATATATATGCAAACAAACACACACAAACACACTTGTCAGAAGAGAACACTGACAATCCCCTCACAGGATGCAATCACTGGGTGTATTTTTTTTACTGCTTTGCATATGGAGATGAGAGTGCCTCTGGCAACATATCAGTTTATGCATTGTGTATAAACATTTTCATATAAAGATGTGAATTTGCAGAGAGATGAACTATCTACAGTTGGAAATACAGTTCCACCATTCTGCTCTTCCTCATCTGAACTGTACGTATTTTCATCAAATTTTGCGCATCAGTAGTAATATCAACAGAGGAGAAGAAAGTTAGAAGTAGGGAAATTGATGACATGTTGCTGTGCTCATTTTTAAGCTACTTTTCTGTCCTGGGTTCCTGTCATAGACTGCACAGATGTACAGGCACAGAGATTTCAATTCACAAAGACTTGGTCTTCTGTAAGCTGGTGAGACCGCAAAGCAGAAAAAAATTTCCTCCACATTATTTTTACATCTTCCTCTATCCTTCCACGCAGCTCCCATGTAATTCCAGAGTACCAGAGTGGAAAAACTGAACAAGTTAAAGCATGCTCACCCTGCACTGACTGTCGCACATTCACTGCAAACACACACAGAAAGAACACCCAAATTCTGCAGTTTAAACTGAGTGAAATGACAGTACATATGTGAAAGGAATTGCTCATCTTCTCTTTGAACATAGAGTAAATCAACAAAATAGCTGAATTTTTCAAAAGACATGTAAAATGGCTCATTTGCCTGTTGAAATGTCCCTGTTTCAGTCCTTCAGTCCACCACTGAGTTCATTCAACAGAACCTCAGGGATGCTCACTGCACTGCAGGCTTGGCTAGGGGACTCATCCCCTGATAGCACACTGTGGATGTGCTAAAGGACTGGATATAAACACAAAACAACTGCAGGCTTTATCTAGTGTGACATGTATCAGGTAACATCTGGCCTGTTGGTCTGATCAGACGCCAGCAGGATTCCTGAATCACAAGTCTCTGTCCCTTTACAAGCATATGCACTATGAAGAATTTAATCAGCACTTGTATAGCTGTTCACTAGCAATCAAGATAATTCTGTGAGGTTATCTTCTGCTTGTCAATACTGTTAAAACACCCAACTTTAAGATGATGCTGACCCAATAGTTTTCACTGTCATCTCAATCAGGCTTATCAGGTGCAAAGGTAATCAAATCTGAAAATCAAGAACCTGGCTGTGACCATGATGATGCAAAGTTCTGAACAGTTCTTTGCTCATGACAAAGGTGTCTGAAAAAGTGGCTGAGCAACCAGCACAGCCCCTAGGTATTCAAATGTCTCGGCTGGAACCAGCTGACCAGTTCCTGCCAGCCTGCACCCCAACACTACATATCTCAGAGGTAACTAACTCAAAGCTTCAAGAAAGAGAAGATTTTAATGGTGACCATTTTTCACATAATTGAGGTACTAGGATTATTATCACCTGATAGTTTAAGAATGATAGAAATCACGTAAGTTTATATAAATGCTTTAGCAACATTTTTTGCTTTATTTAATTCAAAACTTACTTGGGTTAAACCCAAAGATCTTACTTGAATGGCATTTAATTATATTGAGTACATTATATGAACAGCATTAATTATGAAAGGCACTAGAAGCTAAAAGAGCATTCCTTCTGTTCTGCTTTTCTCTGCTACACAGGCTGAATCATTAAACCAGTATAAAAAAAAAAAAATAGAAACAGAACCACAGTAAAAAACCTAAAAAAACCCAAACCAACCAACCAAAANACCCAAACAATAGGAAGCAAATGAATTTGGAAAGAGAAGTAGAAGGAAAAACAT
Organism: Dasyornis broadbenti; assembly: GCA_013397935.1. Taxonomy (NCBI): domain Eukaryota; kingdom Metazoa; phylum Chordata; class Aves; order Passeriformes; family Dasyornithidae; genus Dasyornis; species Dasyornis broadbenti. Next base: position 36,865 of record VZRN01004271.1, read on the forward strand.
AAAACAAAAGCATTTATTGAGAAGAGGTATTTACTCCCTCAATTCATTCTTCAAAGTTTTGTGACTGTGGAGTAGAAAATTTTTACTGATTTATTTTTTCCACAGGGAACCACAAGCAGTAAAACTGACAAAATACACCATGATGTTCAGTACCCCAAATATCACCTCACCCAATAAAGAAAGAAGAACAGCCTACCTATTCAGCCAGTTCCATTAGTCTAGAGATACTGATAGTGACATTTCTTCTGGCTGCTTTCACATAAATGATGATAGTAAGGGTCTTTGACATTTTTTCCCTCCCTACACAATTAAGTTTAAGCCAAAAATGTTTACCAGTAGTATCAACTGTTCCACAAACTGTGTTAAAAACTGTAAAGTAGTTTTTGCTCAGGTCAGTCCATCAATTACACTGTTACACATTTCTCCCAGGAGTTTCAGTACTGAACTGCCTCTCACCCTTCATTCCAGATGAAAGATCTAGTAAACAAAGATTTTACAAGTCTTGGGTATTAGTCCAATGACATAATATTTCTAACATCTTTGGAAGTCATGTCATGTGTAGTAACAATGTGTTCCTGGTCCTGCCGGCATCTTCACACTAACAGAACTTTTGTTTTTAATGTGACTAAGATGTTTGCGTATTACACATGCAACTAATACCAGATGAATGCTCACAGTGCAAAACTGAGATATCTGTGCATTGAGTCAGTGAACTCTTTTCATCCTGTCAAGTGAGAATGGTTTCCAATTGTTTATCACACACCGAAGTTAAAAAATGGAACTTTTAATGGGAAGAAAAAAATATCTTTTGAATTCTGAATACTCACTGCCTGGTCCTCAGTATCTTCTATTCTCCTGTACAGCACAGTTTAATGATTTTCTTGCTTCAAGGAAGAAAACATGCTGACAATACAGAGGGCTAAGAAAGCTGCACTTCATTGGAAGACTAAATTTACTCAAAGTGTCTCTGGATGCCTGCCAGATTCTCTTCAGTGACACTTCCTGCAATCTTTAAGAACTAAAAGAATATAAATAAATGCCAGCGAATCTCCCAAAAAATTAAATGCAACATACTTGCATTTAATATACAGAAATAAATCAGTACATTCAAAAGCTATTGAGACAGAAATGTCATTACTTTTTAAGCATAACTTTTTTGTGGGGAAAAAAGCTTCCAAATTACTTTTACAAAATCATCACTGTGTTAATGGAAAGTGTATCTTTATGAAATCACAAAAACCAGAGAAATAGATTTGAAAAATTCTGCCAGCTTTGAATAGCAGAAATCCAGAGTCTGCAGACTGGCCAGGTAATCATTTAGTAATTCCAGCCTATTGTTATAAATTCCATTGTCCAGACTATTCTAAGTGAGCAATAAAAAAAGTGCATTTAACAGTAAAAAGTGAAAACTCCTTACTTCTAACATCATTCTGCCTTATTAGTCTCTTAGAGAGAAATAAAAAAGAGAGAAGTATTGATGACTACAGTGCATGGACCAGTATTTACAATTAAAAAAAAAAAAAGAAGAGCCGAGGGACTTTGTAAAAAAAAAATCCATTTTCTTTTACCATTACCTGAAGCTTTATTCTTTTCCATTACAGCTCTATGACATTAAGAAAAAGAGTTTATCTTTTACACATAAAAACATTAAAATACAGTCAAATACTAGAAAGAGCCTGCTTCAAATACAGACATAATTTTAAGCGAAGCCTGGGATATTTACATAAATGTATAAAGCTTTTGACACTTAAGTTTTAAACAGTCCTTCAGTCACTATATTTAAACAAAGAATAAATACATATACTAAGCACCAGACTGGAGTCACACTCATATTTCATTCCAAAACAGATCATATTTTGAGTCAGATGTGATACTGTGACAAGTTTTTGTAACACTTCTTGCAGTCACTAAGACTCATGGATTTACCACTTTGTCATTGCAGTGCAAAAAACAAATCCAATAAAAGCAGAAATGTATCAACAGACTAAAAATGAAGATGGCCCCATAGGTAATAGGTTTCCTCTCCTTCTTCCCTCAAAAAGTATGTTTGTACAATGTCATAATTTATAGAAATGCTAAAATAATACCACGGATATCTGGGTTATCTGCATTTTAAACAGTGTAGTGTTTATATTTTAGAATTAAAAGATGTGTAAATTAGATTTTTTTTTCTTTCTGCTAACCATTATGCATTCAGTAGTCTGGTCTTTTCAAAAAAAGAGTTTTCAAAGACATTAGTTTCTCTAGAAGTAGAACTTGATGGACACTGACAACTATTTTTCTTGCACTATAAGCTTCGTCTCAATGCAGGAATATGTAACTTTTTGTCATCTCTGTCTCCATTATCAGTTTCAGTAAAATGATTTACACTAGGTTCTAGTGAACAGAAGGGAAAAGGAGAAAATGAAATAATAATGAATCAATTGCTTATATCTTTGATCATTTCATTGACCCAGAAATCCTTTAAGCACAGATGTAATTCCAAGCACATGAATAGTACTATGATTCCAATGGAAATTGCTCCTGGAAGTGTAAGAGTAGAAGGCTTTGTCTGGAATAAAGACTAAAAATCTCAAGCACTAAGCAAACAGTAAGGATTTCAGGGATTTTAAGTGAAAAGAAGTCCTCATTTTTTTCACATATACTTTTTATGCACTTTATAAATACTTCTTTTTTAGTTCATAAAAGTCTACAACTTCTAAATTTCATTTAGAAAAGTTGCATTGAAGACTGACTAAAATGTCACAAAAACATACAATGAGGATTTAAACATCCAAACAAGTGTAAGGAAACAAGACATTCATTTGTATATGGCCTAACATTAAATTCACAACTGACTAGAAAAAAAACTCCAAACAAACAGAAAAACCCAACCAACAACCAAAACCCAAATTCCAAACCCTAAAACATTCCTTCCATTTGGAGTGGAACTCATGGTCATATTGGGTTGCTGTAGTTAATCTGAATATCAAAACCTGGACTGGACATACGTACAAATAGAACAACCACTCATTTACTCCGCTCTCCTTCCTGTTTGGGTGGAGGTCAAACAAACTTGTGACATTAACACCTTCATCCAGTAAAACCACCTGAGGAATCATTAAAATGGCACATTCATGAAGGTGAGCCAAGAAATTTTAATCTGAAGGAGTTAATATATATTTTAAGTCTATAACAAGGTTTATTGTTAAGTTTAACTACATAAACCAAATGAAGAAAATTTTTCAAATTGAATGAAAATTGCCTTGTATTACCTTCAAGAATTTATCTCTCAGCCTTTTAGAATAAAATTCATGCTTCAACAGAGTCTCAAGAAAGGACAATGCAATAAATAAAAACTTTCGCGTTAGTGAACTTCAGTAATTGTTAGAATTCTGCCCATTCCGAGATCACTGAAATGCACTTCACATGTTGAGCATGCACTGACCCAGACCAAGTAATGTGTGCTTTTTGAATTTTAATAATCAAAAACTTATACCATTACAATATGACGTACAGGGCTAAAGAAATTGCCCTGCATAGAATTTTATTCTTGCAATTTATTAGTTAGTCTAAAATATATTTTGTATACAACCACTGACCTCATAAAACTGCCACCTACATTTATTAGTTTTAGTAGAACATATTCTTTAATGGTGTATCTTAATACAGTTAAACCAAAGAATCAGTTCAGATTTCATCATGAGAGGCTCATCACATTGATAATCTCAAAGATGGATGGCAGCAGTTAAATCATATGTTTTATGTTTTGAAGTTCTTTTAATTTTTGCCTGCTGTGAAAAAACCCTTCCAAGCCTCCCAAAAAAATGTAACGTGTTTTAACAATTATATGCAATTTCCTATTTCTTTACAGAGTTATTAAAACTTGAATCAAACCTTGCTCCTTTACTGTTAAGCAACCCTATAACTGGTGACTTCTTCACACCTTGCAGAACTACAGAAAATACTTTTCCCCCAAACGTGTACATACTGTCATGTTTTAAGTATTCAATAAAACAGACAATTAGTCAGGGCTTTCTCCTGATTAAAAGTTTTCAAAAATTTTACCTTTGACCTAATTGTACTGTGCTACTTTACGTATTTGTATGAAAGATATAAATGTATTTTATAATGACAGAATTTTTAGAAAAAGAGATGCTTCCTCAGCTATGATCACTGCATCTTGAGGTGTAAGATTGTGGATTACATTTTTCTAAAGCCTCTTACACTATTACTTGAATGTAGAAAATCTGAGATAAATAGAGTAGACTTTGGCTTTCTAGCCACCACCACCACCACTACATTTACAAAGAAAGAACAAGATGAAGACAGTACAGATCATTTCCACCTAAAATAGTTACATATGAAATAGCTTCAGATAGAACATCACAGCCTATAACTAAGAATATGTCAATGAGAGCACAAGAATATGAGGAAAAATAATTTAGGTGTACAATGCTTTGAAGGAACGTCTTTGCTGTAGTGCTATGAAACAGTGTTTTCTTTTTAGAGTCTCACCCTTCCTAACAGTAGGCAGGATTTTGATTTAGATCATACGTGGAAAAAAAAAAACAACCTGGCTGAACCGAGAAAAGGGTGGGCAATCATAGCCAAACAAATTCATGGAAGGAACAGGAACATTGGAATAATATTCTGTTCTTATAAAGAAGGGCTACAAATATTATTAGGAGACTGGAGAATCTCTCTTATGAAGAAAAGCTGACAGAGCTGGTCCTGTTTACCTGGAGAGAAGGAGATGTCATCGGCGCATACAAATATTTTAGGAGCAGATGTGAAGAGGATGGGCCAGACCTTTTCAGTGGTGCCCAGGATAAGGGACAATGGGCACAGGGTGAAATACAGGAAGTTCTATCTCAGTATGAGGAAAGCTTCTTTACTTTGAGGGTGACAGAGCACTGGAACAGGCTGCCCAGAGATCCTAGGTAACCAGTTCTAGAAAAACCTGCTTTAGCAGGGTTTTGGACCAGAGGATCTCCAGAGGTCCCTTCCAACCTCAAAAATTCTGTGATTCTGTGATTTTGCTACTGTGAATAAATAAAATAATTCTTGATTTGTTAAATATATAATCACAGTATTAAGCAATTGCACCTATTGATCTTTCACACTGATGCAAATAACACACTTGGCACAAAACAGACTTCCACATACAGTCTGTCAGTTGCAGCTATCATTGACAACTGGAGAATTTTATAGTACTCAAATATAACTGCAATAATTAATTTACTTTCTCATTTTAAAATCTTTAACAAACTGATGTATTTGGAAATACTCAGACCTCTGAATACATACCTCTGGCACAAATAATCATTAGAAAGGGAAAAGATCTACTGAAATGTATAGCTCAGCTTTCTCTTTAAGTGCCAGCAGGACTGTACAGAAATCTGCAATAGACACATGCTGGGCTGCCTCGCTCATAGTCCCCCCAGATTAACGGGAGTAGGGGGGAAGTATTTGTGGAAAGCTACTCACAGCTCCAGCACTGTGCCCAAGTGCTCAGCTGTTAAGGGCTGTGTTAAGCCAGCAGGGAACCTTCAATTTCACACGTGAGAGGATGAGAGGGTAATTTCTGTGCCAAACCGAGGCCTCAAATTAAGAGTCTGGTGCATCTCTAATTCTATTTGACATGAAACAGTCTCTCAGAAGGGTTAGGCTGAATAAGTATATTAAACTGAGCTCTGTTTACTAGAATATTATTTATGAGAAACTGGAGAGACAGACCCTGTAGGAAAATACATTTTCTTCTTTACTCCCAAAGGACTGGGAAAGAAAGAATTACCTAAATTTACCACTCAGGAAATTTGATTCAAATGGACCAGTTAGTTGTTAGCAGATGTGCACAGATCCAAAAACAAGGACTTGGCAGCAAATGAAACAAAGGTGCATCAGATTTTTAGTTCCGAACCTGGCCTCCTTCCCCAGTTAAACAGAACCTGGTAAATACAATGCTCAGCTAGCACACAAAGGTAATGCTATAAACCTCTACACTGTCTGATCAGATGACTAACAAGTAATGAAATAGGGTACAGCATATTTCAGGAATTTTCACTAAATCATTCCTGTGAAGAACCTCCTAGCAGGAAAGAAATAAAGAAGCACAATACATACTATATTAAATACTGGCTACACAAATTTCTATTAAAAAATAAAGAAGCCTCCACTATTTGAGAAGACCACAAGTATTCCTTAGTCAAGTAGTCTGCTTGCTTTCAGACTTGTGTTTGGGAAACTATTAATGCAGGCCATCTAAAATCGCATTTTCAAATAACAGCTCCAACGTTTGCCTTTACGTAATAATTAATTGTCATGCACACAACGTGAATGAGAATGTGCATTCTATTTTTTCAGACATCCATAAAATCTTTGAAGGATTCATCTATATATAGGAAAAAAAGTGATTCTTGAGAGAAACTCTTGATATTTTAACTGGGGCTATTTAAGCAGCAAATACACAATTGGAGTGCCAGAGGGTGACCTCTTGTAATCTTTCTCCATTTGCCCATGGAGTGCAAAACTAGCAGTATGTAGAATGAAACTTAACAGCATCAATTCATATAAATAATCAACTAATCCAAACAGACATACATAAAGACTTACTTGTGTGCATTGCAAAGTCTGGCATAGGAGGAAAATGGAACCCAAGATTATTTTTTAAATTTTATTTTAACTTTAAACTTGCTCCCTATATGAACTACCAAACTTCTTAGCTATCCAGGGTTGGAAGCTTTCTTTGTATGAAGCAGCAAAAGGCTGTCACATACATCTCTTACTCAAAGCATTTCGAGAGACACCTTAGCAGTTTCGGGTTGCAATTTGTTACCAACAGTGAAACAGCAGTAACAGCTGAGGCTTCCCAGCCACCAGACTTCTAAAAGTCATTATACGGTTGACTGACATGACAAAGGGTCAAGCAAATGCTCACCTTTACAGATTTGCTATAAGAAATGAACTATTATATCCTTTTCTCTATGGAATGCTCTTTTGTCCCCTTCCCCCCAGCTTGTCACAACCCAGCAATTCTGTCACTTTCTCTTCTGAGCTGTGTGTCATTCAAAAGACCCCAGCACGCAGAAGAAATCCAAGCTTTTAACTCTCCTCGTGCCCTGCTATTTGTGCTGTTCTCTAGCCCAGACCTAGAGAAGACAATGCTAACAGAGCCAAAGCCTTTTTCTACTATAGCAGTGTGAGGCAACTAAGCCCCATTCTGACTCTGAGCTGCAGTAATTAGCAGAGGCAGCCTTGAGTGTGTCACCATCCGGAGAAGGAGGATAATGCCTTCCTCTTCTTTCCAGCCACTCACTTGATGTGTGTTGACTCTCAAAGAGGCTGTTGCAGCACATTAAAAAGACAAGCGCTAGTGCCACAGCAAATGACTAAGAGACAAAGCTACTGCTTCCTTCTTCCCAGGAAATACATGGATGTTATACAGTTATTTATTTCTTTCTACACCTTATTTCTAAATCTGCAATAGAAAAAGCTCTTTAAAAAGTTACTCAAGCTCAGCAAAAGCACTAGGTATGACAGCAAGATAAGCAACAAGAGACACTTTAAAGAAGACTGTATCAAAAAGAAAAAAAGTCGCTGCACGAGGGTATTGATGAAATCCCATCTCAAAGTTAAAATAAGTTAAATTTTTTCCTGAAATCAAAAGCCTAGTCTGAGAAAAAAAAACCAGACAGGACTAATGTTTGCCTTCTAATGCAGATGGACCTTCTACATTTGATTGTATTCCGCAACGCTGTGGTAGTGAATGGACCTAAATCCAGTTGGTGGCCAGTCACTAGTAGTGGTCCCCAGGGCTTAGTGTTATGGCTGGTCCTGTTTTACATCTTTGTCAAGATTTGGACAGAGGATTGAGTGTGCCCCCAGGAAGTTCACAGACAGAACCAAGTTGGGTGTTGATCTGCTAGGGGGTAGGAAGTCTCTATAGAGAGGACTGGATCAATGGGTAAAGGCCAATTGTATGAGATTCAATACGGCCTCCTAAAAGGAGGTTGCAGTAAGAGGGGATTGGTCTCTTCTGCCACGTGTCAAGTGGAAGGATGAAAGGAAATGACCTAAAGCTGTGCCAGATACTAGGAAAAAAAAAAAATCACCGAATTTTCTTTTTTCAGGGGCCATTAATGCCAAAACAATAAAGATGGACATTTTTTTAAAGAACATTTACAGATACAGCAAAATACTAGGAGACTGTTTTTCAATGTCAATAAGCAGCCTGCTGCTACTGCTTATTCTACAGCTGAAAAATCAGAATATACAATCAATAGAAGGCAAATTTGTGAGACTTGAAATGTGCAGCAAAATTCCTTCTTCAAGCCAGAAAGAAGGCATACGAACTAGAATTTGGAATCAATACCATGCTGACAAAATGCTTTCCGGTAAAACTCTCAGCTCTTTACTGAGGTGACTTATTTCAGAGCTTAGTAAGAGAGATGCTGTAAGATAGGGACATAACATTTTCACCTTTTAGCATTGACTCCAACCACTGGGTCAGATCTGCAGGGCCTGAAAAAAAGACAAATGCAGGCAGATCTGACTACCAAGGCACTTTGGCTACCAAAGCAGGAGGTTGGCAGCTTTTCTTCTACACAAATCCATGTTAAGCACACTCCAGGTCTGCTACTGCAGTTGTTGACTCTCTTCCTTTTCCATTTGATGCCTCAGTTGTTCTACCTTTTCTGCACAAACAGGAACTCTCTGAAAAGTTCCCAGCATAAAAAGCTTGCCTGATATAATTTTACCCACTGAAAAATTGTCACTGAAAGATTTACTAGCAACACTTGCACAGTATATTTGGTCAAAGGTCAATGCGGCCACAAAATTTTGTGCTAACTGAAAGGCTGCTGGTACGTTATTGTTGGGAACAGGGTATTATACACATAGATCAAAAGTCAATCTAAAACAAGGGGAGAACTTTTCTTCATTAAGTTTAGTCACATGGTGCAATGAGATAAAAAACCCCAAATTAAATTCTTGCTTGCCTGGCCTTGCCATTTTCCCGATGTGATATATTCTTTATTTAACAGGGTAAGCCAGTCATAATGAAATTAGATTTTGCCCTTCACCCAAATAGAGCAAAAATTTTTATTTTCTTGTTGTATAAAAGTATGCTTATGACAGGCAATAGGTAAGTTCTTGCAGTTCATTGCTGACTCATATGCCAAACAAAATCATTAAGTGAAATTGTTTATGAAGAGGCTGAATTTTAAGTAGTATATTACAGCTGTAAATATAAGCCAATGACTCATGCTATGTAATTCATTACAAATCTGCTAGGCAATCAAAATTCAATAAGATTCAATCCACTGATGCTCAATAAACATGTCAAAATAATGTTAATAACAAATAACTAGAAATCCCTATCCTTTGTCTACTAATGAAGATACTTATTTAAGGTGCACTTATCAAAACCAAGAACCAACTGTACAAGTTGCAAAATTATTTTGACTAATTCAAGTACTCAGTTTTACTTTAATTTTAAAATCCAGAAACTTTTTAATTAATTTCATTAGCATTAGCAACATTTCTGACTAGGATGTTTTATAAATGATGACTTTTCAATAGTCACTGGTATAATTACAACTCACATAACTGTTCAAGTGAGATGTGAATGAACTTATTTTAAGAAGGCTTACATGTGTGGTAGTAACTCTTAGTCCAGAAGCATTCAATACAACTGCAAAGAAAGCACTTAGGTGATATAATCACTCTGAGTTCCTTGCCATGTTTTCAGTTAATGTTTAAATGTGGAGCAATGTTTAAATTGTAAGTGAATTTGTAGGTATTGACCAAAATCACTTAAGAAATCTGAAAACCTTAATTAAGAACAGCGTATGATGTTCAATAAACAAAATTTTAGAGAAATCATTAAACTTATAAGAAAGAATGAGAAAGAAAAAAAAAGAGAAATCAGAAGAAACAACTTCGTAGAATAGAAAAACATTATAACTACTTCATCTTACATGAGAGAATATAATTATCTTAGAAGTGGTAAAAAAATTTGGAGACAAATCTTTCTGTACCACTGCCAGTGAGAACAGATTCTGCACAGATCTTATTTTGCTATATTGCACTGAAGCACTCAAAAAAACAAACTGAGACAACCTGGCTATTGTCTACACTGAAGTTCAGAGGGGTTTAGCATAATACAAGGAGTATGCTGACATTTATTAACACTGTTGCTGAAAAATAAGTAAATAGCCTATTAAAAGAGAAGTATGGGGAATATATAATCTGTCCATATCCAACTTGGTTCCAAAATAAATTTCATATTAGAATTTACTCCATAATTACAAAATTATTGTAACGATTGTCTTTGGAATATGATAAACATAGATGCTGATCTTGAAAATATTCATTTGGCCTCAAATTTCAGCCCAGACTGCGCAACTTCTAGGGCTACTGTCAACTCCGCCCCTTGGCAGATCCCTGGGAACATGAGCTGGGGAGAGGCAGCAGCTTATATGATACAAGTCATGTGCAAACAGGGAAAGGAGGAAATTAGCAAAATTTAGTAACGACAGTGATATCACTCATTATACCAGTGATGCAGTTTATTAACAGGCCTGCCTCAAGCAGCCAGGCCAGAAATCCAAATGTACATCTCAGATTTTATACATTTCTAAAATACAAATCCAACACAGTGAATTAAGCATATAGAAAGTAAACCAGGCCACTAAATACCAAGTACGTTAGTCTGCCCTTTGGAATTATACTCTTTTGTTCTCAAGAGATTCCCGCACAACTCTGATTCAAGAGCTTCTGCAGGTCTGAAAAATGCAGACTCACGCCTAAGGGACACGAGCAATTTGTTAGTCCCACAGCCTGCATATCTCTTTCTGGAAAAATTCTCCCCTCTAGTTTTATTTCTGAGTGTAGTCCATAATTAACTTTAGTGGCACAACATGATTAACAACTCTTGACATGGGAAAGAATATGTTTAAATGTTTTAAACTGTAATTTCTATTTTTCAGTGACAGTCTTGGTACTTAAATTTCTTTTTCTCACGATCAATTGAAGGCACAAATAATAGAATTTAAAAAGGAGTAATTAGTTAAGCAGGTATTTCCAGTAATTTGCTACTACAATTACATATATAAACTTAGAAACCACCCTTAATAAGAGCACATTATTAATAGAGTAACTGGCATTGGCAGGAGACAGTAATAATTTATGCAATGTCAACCTTTGTGTGTGAGAAATATGAAAAATTTTTATACTCTAACTGTGGAATAGACAAATCAGCGCATAGCCTGTGATATGACAAGAGTGTATTATTAACTATTCTATTTTCTATATTTTTTTTTCAATCTACACATAGAAGTTGGTAGCTGTTAACATGTCAGCACTCATAACTCAATCAGATTCAATATCACATCTCAAAAAAATTTAGAAAGTAATTTCTTTGCTGAGCAATGTATCTTGGTAAAAGAGAAATTCATGTGAAATTTAGTAAACTGTTCTGATTAAACAAATAAAATTGAAGTCAAAATTTTCATTGAAAATACTTGAAATGCAACGGTTTTCTCGATTCAGAGTTTACTTTTGTTACTATAAGAGTGAAAAGGAGTGTTTTCCTTCCAGTGAATTAAATGTTTTATGTAAAGAAGCCAATTTTATGTAATGTTTTACTTGTGTTTTCAATTAAAAAAAAAATGTTTTCAAGCTGGTTTTTCAGCTCCCTGATTTAGTAAAAAATCAGTAACAAAATGGAACTATACACTCATATTTACTCATCATAAGAACACTTTGAATAAAATTCAAGTTGTAAGAGCTGAATAAAAGCAAATTAAATAAAAAGAACCTATTTGGCTACTAACAGTCACATAGAAATCACTCTTCATTACAAGCAGGCTTAGCTAAAGGTAAACCATCTCTGAGTTTAGGTCTACATTGAAATAGACTGCTCATGTACACACACATACACATATGCATGAATGAAAACCATCAGTATCTGCTACAGGGTATGGTTTTTTTGCTTTTTACTGCACTTCACTTATTTAGCAATCAAAACCAATTCCATGTACTCTTTTAACTCTTTGCAATGTAAGATCAAGTTAACAATTTTTTGGTGATATGTGAAGATATGAATAGTAGTAAGGCAGTGTACCTTCTACATTTTGATAGGTTGTCTGCAAAACTGACTCTAAATCCAGTGCTTCTCCACTAACTGAGGCCATCAGCTCCTAAACTATATATTTAGGTAATGCAGCATGAAACATTTGCCTGAAGCAGTTCTCTTAACATTTTTTTTGGGACCTTGTTAAAGCTTGTTATGGCACCAAATGGTTATTCCAAGATAAAAGCCTTCCTCACTGGAATTTAATACACTTGATTCTGATGTTGAATCTCTTTTTAAATGATCAAAAGAGCTCTTAAAATTTGATCTATTTCTTACCCATGTTATACTCCAAAAAAATATTACCACAACTTTAAAAAGGGTATAAAATGATCAAATGCTTCCTTTCACCATCACTTCCAGAACAATCTCTTATTCTCCCAGCAAGCACAGGGAAGATTAAATTTTTTCTTCAAATTAACTCAGATATTTGTATTACTCAGAAGGGTAGTTTCTTTTCCTAATAGCTACATCAGTTATTCCATAAGGTTCATTGTACTCATTAAGCCTGAGCACGCTGTACAACTACAATCACAGTGTAAATCATAAAGAATTAGAAAAATGTAGGCTGCTGAAATCTCATAGACAAGAAAAAGCAAAATATAAGTGCAAACCCACATCATTTTACAATTAAAACAACATTTTACATATTACCCTTCTGATGGACTTAAAGGGGTATCTGCCCCTCTATAGCTAAACAACTTTAGTTACTTTTAATTGGTCTGTTTAAAGATTTTGACCTTTGTAACTTCTGCTTTACTAGAGAGTCAGGAATAACATTCTGGACTCCATCAGAAGTTTAGGCAAGCAAAATTCAGATATATACTATACTCTACAAGTCAAATACATTGTGTAAGTGTTTCACATTTTATTTCCACATTTTTTACACATTCTTAACAGACGTAACAAGAACCTTGATTTTTTAATCAACTTCCTTTTAATACAAAATTTCCATTCACGTCAAAGTCAAATACTGAACATTTACACACGTTTTTGGTGCAAAGAGCCTTTTAAAAATACTTTAGATTGTGAAAAAAACTAGGGAGCAAGGAAGAAGGCAGAAACAATTTACTTTTGAAAAGCAAACTCAGCTATGGCTCATGGTGCAATGTAAGAAGGTGTGTACAGGATTAATCAATCCCTTGAATCAATCCCTTGACTTAACCATCTTGTCTTCAAAAGCCATAAAGAGATGTCCAAGGAAAAGTAAAGAAAAAAAACAGGGCAAGCATACACACTACTTCTCTCAGTGCTCTTTAAGACTCTAACAATTTTTGTTAAAAGTAGTTTGAATGAATTTTCCAGTCTTACCTTGAATCCATTCACACTGCACCAAACACAGAATTGCTCACTACATTATAGAGCTGCATGACTTGTGTTTCGTTAAAAAACTGCCCTTCCTTTGGTTTGCTTAGAAACTAGCCTCTACCAGATTCAAAATGGTAGAAAATAAATAACGCTTATTAAAGAATGGGCGCTAAATATATTCCCCTCATTCATTCAATGTGAGGATGTGCAAGTATGCTTAATCACTGGCAGGCAAGCTTGGACTTTGTCATACTGACTTATCACCAAGCTATGTTTATAACTACATTTGAAACAGAAAAATACCAAATTATATCTCAGTACTTTAAAAAAATGCATAAGAAATTACAGGAATTCAGTTAGAATAAGGAATAGTAGAGCAGCTGTTCTAAAGCAGAATTCTATGCAAATATGTTGTTATGCTTTAGGAATGGCATTCCCTAATTCCATGCCCTCACTGACACTCCCAAACCACGTGCTTCTCTCTCACTTCCCCTTCCTGCTGGGCAGGATGGATTTGAGAACTGGAGGCACTAAAAGTGAAGGCCATGGGTTGAGATAAGAACAATTTACTGGAAAGACTTAAGTAAGAAAACAGTAATAGCAAAAACATCAATAGCAAAAGGTGTAAGACACAGAAGTTATTTTCACGGAAAGCCTACAGAATAAACAAATAATTACTAGAAACCCCTTTTCCCCAGAAAAAGAAAAAGAGAGAGACCATCACATAAGGTGATATAGAATAACATCAGGGCCTCAGCCATGCCTCTCCCAGCTACTGCAATAAGTAATCCTGTCCTGGCAGAAACCAAGATATGTCACCCCAAAACGCAAGACGTAATTGAAAAGTTTAAGTGATTTGAACAATTAAGACAAATATCAAAATCAACTGATATGATTTTGAATGTATTCTTAGCAAAAAAATTAAAAATTCTTGCTGCTTTTGAAAAATGCCACACCCCTTCCTTAAAGTGTTGCTGCAGGAAAATAACCCTGTGAGGCTGAAGTATAAATCTGTGCCACCATCATTTACGATTACAGATCTATAATAACAGTTACAGGTTTTGTACTCCTATTGCATTATCTTGCTGTTGCATTACCTTGCTGTTGCTTGCTTGGTCTATAAAATTAAAAATTAAGACCAAAACTTTAAAAAATTAAATAAAAAAAGAATAAATGTCAAACTCACTTCATAAAAGGAACGTGTGTATACATTTATAAAAACAGTAAAAAATTTAAACTTTGAGTATTTGATTTTTCTTTTGCATTAATTTAACTTACATGAACTTACATGAACTAAATTATCCACCTCCAAAGTACACAGTTATAATGTGAGTAGGTTTTCTGGCACACACGACTGTGACAATTATGAGGGGTGTCTGGCCAGCTCTGCTGTCCAAGAATGATGCTACTGAACTGCCAGGGAAACCTGCCATTGAAAGGGAGACAGAAATAAAGTACTTCAGAGCATTCAATCAAAACACTGGGAAAAAGCCCATAGCATTCAGTCACCTCTCTTTTAAAGAATTTAGAACAAATACAAAACTGCTTAAATAGATCTAATAAATTATATGCTATAAGTATTTGGCAGTTACAGCTTAAACAATGAAAGCCAATTTATATACATATATAAGAAGCTAAAGTTGTATAATTTTACAAGAGTCATTTAGACGAGAAAATCAGTGATATAAAAGATCCTCCACATGGTTTCCCTTTGAAAAGGAAAAAAATCCAGCATACAGTGGGAGGTTTTCTAATGTTTTTGGCTGTGTACAGAGGAATGTGTTTTTATTTTCTCAATTGTTAAAAGTTAGAACTGAGTGGAGGAAAATGTAATTTGCATAATTTTTTATATTACACTTTTTTTCTGACTCATTGTCTGCTTTAGTTTCCATGTCTCATATACATATGTAGGTGACACACTTAAGATACCTACCTACGTTTTTTGAGGCTTACTTATAACCATCATTTCCTTATCCTATACTCGATTAAGTTGAATATGTTTGTTAAAAGAAACAGGAACACTTCTATCCTTTGTGAACTGCCTTGTTGCAAAGAATTCATTTTTTTTTCTGGTCATTTCTCCAAATAGTCAAGAGGTTTTAAAACTGAAGTTGTGCAACCAAGCCTGCTTAGGTTCCCTCACAGCTTTTAACTGTCACTAGATTTAACAGGCACATGCTCAATTCCATCTTCCAACAGCAAAAATACATAATGTTATCAGAGCCAGAGCACAACCATACGGAGCCACACACAGTTTACTATTTCAAATAGTAGCCATTGAGCATCACTGTAAGCACAGTTGCACATACAAGAGTAGTTTCACTTCTGAGTTACTAATTGATGCAACTATCATTAATGGACTTTTAAACTGAAAATTGTATCTTGACACTTTCAGCCACAGTGGAGAAGATTCCTATCTAAAACTCTACATAAAGTCTACCAACACAAATGATGAACCGATTACAGCTTCAGAAATATTTAGACCAGGATTAAGTAGAAAAATAAAATAGCTTGGTCCCATGCAAAATAAAGCAGTGTATAGAAGTCAATATTCATATCACTTACAGAAACACATGCTTGTTCCATTCCTAAACGAATTTTTAAGGTTTAAATATTGCAACTCTATTCCACCATGGAGAGTAAGGATCAATAGGCTATGCCCCGAGACATGCTGTTGACATATGTTAATTATATAAGTAGGACACGTATATTGGATGCCATTTTTCCAGACACAGCCCTGAATTTCCTGAAAAATTATATTTGCAAAAAACAGAAATTTGGAACTTAAATGTACTTGACACACACAAATTTCTGCAAAGTTGCTGCTTGCTTCCTGTTTGTGCATTTCTTTCTTCAGATATTCTACTTGCAGCTAAGTTACTCACTTCTGGATCAGGCATTTACCTTCCTGTTACTACCAGCACACTTACACAGGCAAGTTACTTAACTGCACTTCCAAAATTACCCAAATGAAAACTAGAACCATGAAAAAAAAGTGAAAAAAGAAAAGGAGAGCCCAAACAGCAGAAGAGCTCTGCAGGCTGGCACCATCTAACATTTCACTTTTTTGTTTCTTTAACCATGACCTCATAATACTTTTTTTTTCGAGATCATCCCTGTCTTACCATATTTTCTTGTCAGACCCTGAAGTGCAGATGATCTGTATCCCTATGAAATTTGCATGTGATGAATACATGTTCAGAAATATTCCAGATGTGTAAGACTGATGTAATTTTTATGATTTTAATAATAATAACAACTCAATTTTATTGACTTGTACATTTGTGAGGAAACTAATTAACTTTTCAATGCAGTGTCTCCTTGGAGGAAAATAAATGTGTTATGATTGAAAAAACATTATTGTTCCGTGCTCCCAACCATGATGGAGTGGTGGTGAAACTAATGAGAGTGAAGACAAACAAAAGCAACATTAAGTGAAATTTAGCTTTAATTCTGATCACATACTTAGAGATTCTCAAAGTCTATACCGTAATCCTATGAATGACTAGTCCTTTTTGAAAGGGACAAACGTTTTTTAACATTACTGGATTGAAAACTCCACTAAATAGAATGCGGATAGAACCACATACATGGACAACATACCAAACAATACTCTAGAGAGAAAAACCCAACAAGTTTAAATATCCGTTTTTATCATGTTTTACTCATTACATATTTAGCAACACTTAGGTGATCAAAAATTTATACTCATACCACATATTATTAAAATTTTAGTTATACATATAAAAATTAAAAGTCAATTTCCAGCTTACATGTAAAATCAGTATGAAGAAAGAGAACAGAAACATTGTTTCATAAAATTAATTCTCTGAACTTAAATCCTTGAACAATGCGGTACTAACATTGGAGAGTAATAAAAGTAAGAAAATAAAATAAAAAAAATCAGTTAGACTTACAAAACTCTTGGGATGGCTGCAGGGGTGAGGAGGGTCCATTATAGCAACATATACAGTGGAGCTAATCAAATTTGAGAATGTATTGCATCACGTATTGTACACAGGAACAAACAGTCCCTGCCCACTAACATACAATTTCATGAGAAGGAATGGCTATTGAAGAGGTAAAATATTGCTACTAAAATACACACAGCAGGTCAGTGGCAGAAGTCACAACTGCCCAGAGTCGCTTGAATGCAAACTCAGGGCTGTTTGCAGGAACCACCCTCCCTGCACATCAAATGCTGCTGCAAGAACCAGTCCACAACAAATCCACATCTAGGCTTCTCTTATGCTTGTGTTTCATCAGGAGTCACAACCTCTGTGCTAGTCACTGGCCTTCTCTAAAGCAGGTTTGCACCAATTCTACTTGCTGTATTCAAGTAACATAAATTGTTCTCATAATTGAGGGCAAATGAAACAATTCAGTACTAAATACCGAAGAAAACACCTTAACAGCATATCAGTGCAGAGATGTTCTGTTATAGTTGCTGATATTCCACAGATGGTACAGATTATGCCCTCGCAGTTTGTTTCACTAGTAGTACTGTCTATATTGCACCATAATCATGTCCTCTGCTGAAAAATAAGAGCAGAGCTTGCAACACCCATACAAATACCTCCCAGCTATGAAAGACAACTTGGGATCATCAAAATAGTCAAGGTAGAAGCGTTCACAAATAATGAATCAGCTCATTCATTTTTATATTGTAAATTTTCACTACTCAAAACTGAACCAATTTGGAAGAGAGAATAATTTTTTTTTCTGTCCGAGATAAAAATGAATTTATCTTTCACTCAGATTTATGAGTAAGTTACACAAGTTGGATTTGAATTATTCTACCAGTCCTATCATTTTGTGAGTTAGATCATTCTCTTTAGGATAATCAAGTTAGATAAATCAATCCTGTCTTCTGGTACTTCAGCCATGGTACAATGTGTTTATGCAGTGGGGAGTAATAAGATCATAAGAAAATTATTTATAAAATCTTGTATTTTTTTACAATAGAGAAGAAAAAGAAAAAGGAAGGAAATGGAACTCTAATGTTAGATGATGTTAATGCTGCACAGAGAAATAATCAACTCAAATAGTTCTCCTAAGAGTAACTCTGCCTAAGATAATTTCTGGGTAAAAACATGCATGAACTTTTATTAAGACTCTAGAGAGGAAATTAGTGTGAAAAACTTTCTGATGAGTTCTGAAATGACAAAATATGGTCAAAATTATAGATAAGGCTGCTTAAACATACATTATTTCTTCATGTAAGCACAGTTTCCAAATACTAACCACATTCAGTGTGGGTTTCTGCCTATTTTTATAAAAATATATATAAGAAAAAAAATTTCTTAACAGGCTTTTCTATGTGAGGATAATTTAATGTTTTAAATACACCTTGTTAGCAAGTTTTTGCACTGGAATGCAGTGAGAGCTACAGCAAATGACACTAAGTAATTCTATGAAATGTAAAAAGGCAGGCAGGCATTTAAAGGAAAAAAGAAGTGATAAAGCAGAAAGTTTCACTTTATCAATTAGATATTTTCCGAAGGTTACAATTTTTCTGAGCTGAATTAAGGGTCTAATTAAGCTGGCTGTAATAGTGATGACTAAGAATCATGACAAATGGCAAATCTGTAATATCCATTTTCAACTAACTGCAACACAAATACCCAACAATGACAGTTTGTGGGAGGAAATACTGTTTTCATTTCCAGTTACCAATTTCTTTGAAAAGTTTTTGAAATTTGTGCCCTGTTCTTTTATTTCCTAATGCACTCTGGAATTAGACTAATAATACAGAATTACAGAAGTTTTATATATTAGTTTTCTGATGAATTCTGTAGTTCAAGGTCATTCCTACAATTATATTTTCCTTGTGGGCAGGCACAGGTGCCTACTTTCACTGTTGAGAAATATCATCTTTTTCTGGCCAGTTAGCGTCAACAAGTATCACAAAGTGTAAAGAGATGCTTGGCAAAGCTGTCACAATGCATGACCTCTCTGTAGCTGAGACAGCATTCGCAGCATTGCACAAGATTACCATCTAAGAACATGTTTATTTGGCACCTATTAGAAATGGGCTACATGCCATCTTCACAGATGGCTCTACGTATTCACCACTAAACTATCATGTAGCTCAAGAAACGTGAGAGTCAAGGGCAGGGTTTCTCATATGAGAATATTCTCATGTTGTCATATTTCAGTTTTCTGCCATTGTAATTCTGCTGTGAGCTAAATTAAACTTCAAAGTGTGAACCCAAATTTTGCAGACAGGTAAAGGGATACTTGTTAGAGTGACCTACAAAGTAAGAACATGAATTCAAATGCCTTGAGTATTTTCTGCTTACTGCTCACTTTCCCTCCAAGGGCCTCAAAAGTAAATACTATCCTACCACACAGATAAGAAAAAACCCCAGTATTTTAAAAGATGCAATATAATCTACGGTGAGTCTTGGAAACAGGTTATACTGACACTCAGTACCATTTATCTCCTGTTCTAGACACAAAGATTTATCTGTCTCCAGCTGTCTTGCACACAAGTTGGATACTGCAAAGAACTGAAACTTTTCATGGTTCCAACAACTGCTTATCAAAACAAGTCTGTTTGCAGATTTTTTTTATTCCTGAGACTTTTAAATGGGAATTTCCTAAAGCTCCAATGAACAGAGCTGCATGATGACAGGCACTGAGTAGGACTGGCCAAATGGAAAACCATCTCGCTTAACTGACTTATATTAAAATAATGTAGCATTTGAGTTTACCTGGATGTAAAGGCCAACTTACTTCTAACACTAAAGAAAATATTAAATTATGTTCACTAATGGTAAAACACCAAATGAAAAGTTTTACAGTTTATTTTATATAACAATATTTCAGAAGGAAGAAAAGGAAGATAGGAAGGTATATTATTTGCAGGAAGAGTTCGTCTATACGGTAAAATCACATACCAAGGCTTTTAAGCCAGCAATTTGTCATGAGAAGATTGAAAAAAATGCAATTCATAAAACAAGACTGGATTTTTTTTTTTTT
>VZRN01004271.1:65019-85196 GCA_013397935.1 Dasyornis broadbenti
TTTTTTGTTGGTTAGTTAGAGATATTTTGTGGGTTTTTTGGGCTGGGGGGTTTGGCAAACAGTAAATATGGACTGACATTTGTAGTCTTATCAGGGAAAAATAGTACTGTGCTACAATTTAAATGGTAGCCTTGATGACTGACATGCTAATGAATATTAAAATATTTGGAGTAGGAAATACTACTAAATCAGCGTTACTTCATTACCAATGCTGTTTATATAAAGTTCAGGTCAGGACACAAGACTAACTCATGATAACCAAAAAATACATTAGCACACAGTGAAGTAAACTACATGAACAAAACTGAATTTTCACTTTATCCTAAGCAATATTCAACGCATTTTGAATAATTTAATGCAACTTGCATGCAGATTTTGAAATTTTCTATATTCTATATTTCTGCATAAGATTTAAGCAAGACAGACATATAAGAATTACATCAACATAAAAAGTTCAGTAAGAGAATGTCAAGAGGAGCATCTGAAGGGATAAAAAGCACCCCTGAAGCACTGAGGTATTTTTTTTTGTTTTTATATTGTTTGAAATAGTCTACACCTGTCTCCAAGCAGTAAGTGCACAACAATTTAGAAAAGGAGACAATGAGAAGATCACCTGGTCAAACAGAAAGGCATCAAAGCTTATTTAAAATATGTTTATACTCTAAGTCAAATCTAAATGATTAAAAAACCCCCCATGACTAAAAAATTGAGTGTCCTACCTCACACAAGTAGGACAAAAAAGAAAAATAAAAAAAAGAAAAAAAAAATATGTTGAGGAACAGCTTGCAAAAGTATATGTGCCTAGTAGTAAATTCTTTTCCGAAGAGGCAAGCTTGCCAAAAAGTAAAGCTACTGTATAAAATCAATCAGACATGAAAAGAGCAGAAATCTTTGCATGTTCAGTGGCATCTGCATCCACTGTAAAAAAGTTTGTGGTGATTTTCACATTATGACTCCCACTTATTATAGATATGGTGGAAGATATGTCTCAAAATTATTCACTAGTAGAAGAAGCTATAAAACAGTCATAATACAATCAGGATCAATGTCAGAAACAGAGACTATCCTACGTGGAATTTAAGGGAACCCTAACATGAAATGGCTGAATTGCAATTCCAGCCCATAACTATTAATTAGCATTTGAACACTAGGAAAAAAAAAAAATAGCAAATATAGCAAATACAGCCTCAGTATTTCAGAACAGTGTGTTTGCAGGATCTGGGAAACTAGTTCCTAAAGTCTGACACCAGTATCAAGAAAATTGACAGAATGTGGAACAAGAAAACAGAGTCAATGCACATATGGATAATATATCAAGCTACAGAATCTATACGTTGTTTTTACCAAACATAAAAATAGAAAGCACCTGAAATGTTAGGGAGGGAAAATTCCTTTCATGAAAGGATTAATGCCTAATCACAAGATTAACGGTAGGCAAATGCTAGTTTTCACATCAGAGGAAAGACCACACAAATTCCACAAACACCTGTTTAAGGACTACTTTTCAACTTACACATATATGATTCAGAAAGGAGTTAGTAGTGAAATGACAATCCTTTTGCTGACAAAAAGCCCAGTAAAAAAGACTAAATTCTTTCATCAATAACTGGATGACAGATGGATTTCAATGTAGATCAACAAAATAACTCACACGGGAAAGAAAAGGCCAGCTTTAAATATGTGTTGGATTGAGCTGACAACTACTATACAGAAAAAGAAAGTTGACAATATATATAAATAGGCATCTCAGTGGAAAAAACATCTTAATGTTCACTTGTAATCAAAATAAGAATCAGCACATGAATATATAAATCCACTCAAATCTGTTGCGTGCCCAAATCTTCAGTATTATCTACAGCACTCTCTCTGCTGCCACCCAAGATGTAAGACAGATAAAAACAGCAAAAGAAAAAGAGATGTTAGAAATCAGCCTTTCTGTAACAAGGAATGATAGGAATGGTAGGCAGACCAACACTCTTCAGTGCAAAAAAGAGATGACTGAAGGCTGAAGGCAAGCCTTATGTGTGAAATCATGAGTGACAGACAAAAGGCAGAGTGAAAACCCTGCTTTTGTTTACTGATTCTTGTTTCAGATGAACAAGTGGGAAAGCAAAAGAAACTGAACTAAGCAGGTACTTGTTTTACACCACATGCATTTAAAAAAACAGAACTCAGTACCACAAAGCATCGTTTAAAATAATGACACAAATTTCTAGAAAGAAAAGGTACCAAGTTCTAAAAATAAAGAAATTAGTACTTCAGCCTCAAAGAGTTACTAAGCCATAGATTGTTGAACAAGATTTCATGTAAGCATTGTTCCTTTTTTGACCTGTTCTACTCTCTCAAGTATGTATTATCAGTCTTGTGGGAAGGAGATGCAGAACATTGCTCTGACTCTGTATGGTAACACCTATATTCTACCAGCATTAAGAAATAACCATGCCCCAGATATCCAGTACCACTTTAGTGATAGATAACTGATATTTTTTGCCAATGGTATCCAGCCACCTCAACAGTTAAAACAGAACAAGAAATTGTATGAAGATTGCTGATTTTCTGGGGATATTCAAAAGGGGAAAGCATAGGTTTTGTTGGTTTTCTAGTTACTTCAGAATAACTGAAAGATCAACTACAAGTAATAATACTTTTTACTACCTATAAATCTGGTTAATACTCTTGTTTTTTATAATTTTAAGTTAGATAATCACAATAAAGTCAAACTGAACACTGCACCTAGCACTGAAGAGAGCCTCATTTATCATGATGCTGTACTGTAAAGGATATAAGCAAGAGGAAAAGTGAAGTCACCAACTGTTTTTATGTGTTAGTTTAAGGTCTGATGTACATGGCAACCTGTTTTGTGCAAAATTCAAGCTGTGAGTATACTGTCCATATTAGTACAAAATATATGGAAGAGCTGATCTTGACAGAGTGATAAAAAGACCACTTTTGGGAGGACTAATATTTTACAAAATTCAAGAAGAATATATAATGATGATGACAACATAAGTTTACCCTGTTATTTTTACACTGGCTGGTGACTATTACATTATTGAGAAAATCTCTATTCTTTTCATCTCATGAGCATTTAGACATTTGATTCTAGGTAGTTTTAAAGATACAAATATTTCTTTACTGGGTGATTTATACTACTTAAAAATCCATATTTTTATTTGCTATTTTAGTGTGCTTGTCACAAATATAACAGCTCTTTATAAATTCATTTCACTACAGTAAGTTATTACATTCTTCAGGGAAGAAGCAAACATTTCAGAACATTAAAAAAAAAAACAACAATATGGAAAAGAATCAATACCTTTGTGAGAGTACGCTTTCTTTAAAAACCATCTGTAATAATACTGAATTCCTGACAAAACCTGCCTTAAAAAGATCCTAAAAACATCATAGAAGCGATGTGATACTAAAGGTGTTTTGTAGAAGCACATTCTAGAGACTTTTGTAAACAAACTTTGTTATTTCAGTCAGTAATACATCAGAATATCCACAGTGGAAAATATTCAGCTGTGTTTAGGCAATCCAACCAGACCTGGCAGATCTTAAATCTGCATATTTGAGATTTACAAAAGATAAAAAATTACCAGGGGTGGGGCAGAGGGGTTGTTTATTTTGCTTTCAACAAGCACTTAATGCACGCAGATTAGGGGTTGATAAAGTACTTTAAAATCAATTAATATGAGATAATAGGCTTATTTAATATACACAAAGACATATATAAATTAGATAAATAAAATCATTATGAATATCAATAAAGATATTACTACTTTCACTATTGAAAATATTTTTAAAACCAGCAAAAAGTATCTATGCAGTCCTAACATAGCTATTAAAAGATAACAGTTTGCTACCCATAGATTTGATTTATGTCTCAATAAATGAGGTCAACCAGAAACACAAATGCTTCCAAGAGGACCTAGGAATGCACAAAAGATTGAGAAAAATGTTACAGAGCTAAGAGCTTTATATATATATAAAAAAATAGTGTGCACTTATCATGAAAATGCTGTCTATGCAAGGATAGATGTAGAAGTAGTAGAAAAAATATAAACACACAACACGTTAAAATTCTGGTTTTACTACAAAACTGTGGTTCAGTTTTGAAGAAAGCTGCCTGCTTTTTTCCAGGTTTTACTTTCTGGGTAAGTTCACCCAGAAGGTTTGATTTGCTTTTATTTTTCATAGTTTCTCCGAGGTCTCTAGCAAAACGTCAGCAATGTGATACTATGTTTCCACTCCTTATCTCCCTCAATTTCATGTCAGAAATAAAGTAATCCTCTCCCAGTTCCGTATCATTAAGGAAGTAATTTGCATTAGCACTTTTGGTTGTCATCTTCACAGTGCAAACAAAACTGCTAACTAGGGAGGGAGGTGGCATGATGCTTTGATATACACTAGTGATTTTCACCTCCAAAATTTAAATTTGACTCATGTTTCATAACTGGAATAAATTTGGTTGCCTGGGTCATGACAATTTATTCTAAGAAATGACAAGACAAAATGAGCAAAACTCACTGATCTAAGGAGTCCAGGAATTAAAGTCTGTACATAGCTGAATAGAAAATTAATTGAAATTAAATGAAGTTTCCAAACAATGATCCTAACAAAAGTGCTCTTCTTGAAGTACTGAGACTGATGGCACACACATTGACATTCATGCTCTAAAAGGAAATGTTAGGAACCCACTCAAGAGCATGGGATTAATAGTGCACATTAGCATGAAACAGAAACTGTTTACTTCTTTAAATTATCATTTTCTACTTGGAACACCATAGTCTTGGGAATATACAGTGCTAGAAAATTTTGCAAGCTATTTCCATGGAAAACTTTAAGCATTTCCAAGAAGGTACCACCCATTACACAAAATGAGAAAGGAATTAAATAAGTAATTCATGAAGAAAAAAAACATACCCTCCTCATTTAATGGCAAACTTCATTCACACTGAGGCATCCTTTAATATTCAAGGTATTGCTACTAGTTACCTTTAAAAGACACAATTAGTATTGTTTATGATGCAATCTATTTCTTTATATTTTCAATGTGCTTTGTAGTAATTCCTACATGCATCAGTTGAGACAGGAACCATACCAGACATACAAAGAAACACATCTCCTCAAAATAGTTCTTGCTTCAGAGAGCCTGCAGCTGACTGCAGAATCATGACAGGGTAAAATGATAACTGAAGAAACTCAGCCCTAAAGGGGCCATTGGCATTTCTTTCTTTTTTTTTATTTTACCTTGCTGCTGCAGGATGTGCATCTGTTCACTTGCTAGGTACTTGAGTGCATCTAAAAACACTTTGAAGAAGTATTTAAAATGTAATCTCAACAATAGTTTAACAGCATGTTTAAAAAAAAAAATTCTTTGTGTCATAATTTCTGCCTTTTCTGGAGAACTGAGAGAATTTTGCTGCTGTTATTAATGGGCAGTTAAGAACTACCTAAAACACGAAATGTCTCAAAAATGCAAGATGAATACAAGACGCTGTGCTCTAAGTTTCAGTAGGTAATTTTTTAAAAAACATTAAAAGCCAAATTTGAGTTAATCCCTAGAATAAGAAAGAACTCTGAGATATAAGAGCAATTAGGCTTAACTAAATCAGAAGATAGGTAAGACAACTGTGCCCATTTAGGTGCTGAATACAGACTTCTGATCAGATTATCTGGTTTTATTTTGCCTACATACCCTGCTTAGTTGTCACAATATCTATGCAAACACATACAATTTAAAGACCGTCTCAATCTCTAGTGTTATTGCAGCAGTTTTAAGGAGAAAATAGGAGCGGTAAGGGATAAAGGAACCATTTTATTCAAAAAACTACTTTCTTCTCCTTTGTACCTTAGTCAGCTCAGAAGCCCTTAGCACTCCATTTTCACGTGCACCATTGTAACATCATTACAGATTAAATTAAAAACAAACAATCCCAAACAAAAACCAAAATGAGGACATTCTTGGATATAAGGACAAAGTTTTAGAAACTGCACAGAGAACATAACATACAAGAAAGGAAGGGAAAATAGGTTAACAGCAAGAGACTCCAGTGTCTCAATAGCTAAAATCAGCCGTCACCTCCCAAGGCAAATGGGTTGTTCACGATCATCTGTATAGCAGCATACTCCAGACGTGTGACCACATTCAATGCAGAAATTATACTTGATCTGCAGCTTAGAAGTCTGGCAGATGCTGCATGGTTTCTTGTTCAGTGTTTAAAAGAGCAATACATTACCAATTACAGTATAATATGAAGACTACAATATAATATGAATATAAAATATACCATGACATCCACTAAATATAATTAATTGCTATAAAAGTATGTGCTTTAAAAGTTAAGATGTTTTAAGTAACCATAACGGCCTGAGCTGAAAGTTAAGCAATGTCAAGAATTCTGTATGCCTTTTTCTCCTTTACTTTTTCACTGTCTTTCCTGCTTCAGCCATAACCTACAGCCATCTTAAATCACCATGGACAATACTGAGGAAAGGCTGCAAAAGCAGCAATTAGGAACATCGAAAACACACAAATAATTTATTGTCACTCCGAGAGTAATTTGTGCCTGTTACTGAAAAACACTAGAGTCCATCACACCACAAGACAGTCCCAGATTGACATTCAGCATCAAGAAACAAAAATGGGGAAGTGCTGGCAAGAAGGGGAGAAGTGATCAGAGCCTGTGGTGAAGCCCTTGTGGGTGCATTAGGAAACAGGAGAGCATTCTGAAAAATTGGTTCCCTTTTCCTACCACAGATAACTCCTTCCTGTTACCACCATCTGCATTTTACATTCTGGCTGCAATGCACAATCCTTTGGGAAAAAAACCAAACCAGAGTGAAATGGATTTTCATAATGAGTGAGGAAACATTGAAAAAATTATGATTAGGTTTAATGATCAAGTGCACCAAATGGAAGTCCTCTTATTTACTTTCTTTCTCTATAATCTAATTTATGCAATGCTGCAATACTGGTATATTGACCAGTATTGTCAATATGTCCTGAAGTGTCACTCTTGGTAGCACCCTTCACTTTATGGAAAAATCAAACAGATAGTTGAATAATTCTATTAAAACCAAATTAGGTGCTCAACTATAGTTCTGTGACCAAAATAACTTTATAATTTTAACTCTTCAGTCATAGTCTACTATTTTAATGATTTATCAATTTCTTTTCAAGACTTTTATGCTGAGGCTAGACATAATCTGAAAAAAATCATTAATATAATGCCAATAAGGCCAGCCAAGTTAGGGAAGCAACTTGCTCTACAAAGATGCTGACCTTCCACTTCATGTTAGGACTGTTGACCTTCCATTGATCCACCTCAGTGTTTATCCTGCATTAAACAGTTAAGGAAAGCCATTTAGAAGATTGTTTCCCTTCAGTGTGGGCAGTTTTATCAGTATAAAAGCATTTACACTGCTAACTTTTTAAAAAAACATGGGACTTACATAGCTACTGTAACAGCAGTATAGTGACCCTCAAGGTATTATAAGCTGTAGGGAAAATATCCCTAAATGCCTTAACTGTGCTCAAAGCAGGCTTAAGAAAAACATGTCTTGTCTCAGTTCATGTAGTGACCTGCCTGAGGCATGCCCACCCAAAATATTTCTCTTAGGGCTTGAAACATCCACAGAACAGAGATTAAAACAGAAGTTAAAATTGCAGTGGCCATTAAAACATAAGGAACAGAGAAATACTTGCCCATTTGCTTAGCTGCATTCTCAAGACAGTGGGTATTCAACAGTAATAGAATACAAGCATAAAGGGGAGACACTAAACTTCTACAACAAATTGTGCAAAACCAATTTAATCTTTGCTCGTTATTCATTGTTTGTGTTGTACCACTAGAGTACGCCACACTTTACACACATCTTGTTTTCCTTGCATCCCACAGCCAGCAAGCATTTGTCTTACTGTTCAAACATTGGAGTCATTAACATGTGCTTTGAGACACCAGAAATTGAACCTACTCAATTGCTGTGTGATAATCTGCTGGCAAGGCGAGAGATCTGATCAGAGCGCCAGGGAACTGTGTACAAGTTTAAAACACAAAACAAGCATAAATGTATGCAAATCTTGAGGCCCACCTGAGAATGTTCCCACAGCAAATCTCTTTTCCCAGCTCATATTATGTTAACAATAAGATGTTAACATAAGATGTTCTGTGCCTGTGGAATATCGCTGGATACCAACAGCAGTGATGCTCGCTTGGCGTGAAGCTTCTCAAATGCATAATCTTATCTGCTGGGTTAGCATTGCAGCTGGCTAGAGCTGCTCCTGAGCAAACTAGTGAACGAGATGCTTTCTTTGGTATGAGACTGCCATACAAATCTACAGGAATTTTAAGGAGGCTAAGTTCATTCTGCTCAATTAAGTAAGATGCTGTTGGTTTCCCTATAGAAAAATGATTTGAAAATAGACAAAATAAAGTTAGATGATTTCATTAGCAAATTTAGTGCATGATATCAAAACACCATAAGACAAGAATGACTTTGGAGTTAAATATATGCACAGGTGTCCAATATCAAGAGAATAAAATCAAGGCAGATCTTAAAAACAATTTTAAAAGCTGGAAACAGGATTAAGGTATAAAAATTCTCTCTTCTTCTAAGACATGACCCAATTAAAAATAAGTTTCTTATACCAGATTGCTCAACGGAAAAGGGAGAACTTTTACATCTGTTTCCCAGAAATTAATTACATTTCATTTAGTCTTCTACTTTACTTTTTGCTCAATTCTCTCTTTCCTAAATAAGCAGAAGCCACAGTGCTTAGCTGTACTGATCAGACAGCAAATATAACTTATCAAAAGCAGCCATCACTCACCAGCTTTCAGTGTAAAATTAAAATGCTTTTTATAACAGAAGCCCACTGATATAAACAGAAAGAAACATAAGATGCAATGAGACGTATTATTCTCAAATTTTCCCTCAAATATCAAGTTTTTCTAACTCCCAAATGAATCTTGGAACAGAGCCAGCTAGCCCTATGAATTCAAGGAACACAGGATGAAAATCATGATGCTGCATTAGATGCCTTGCATATACACAGGATATAATTCAAATAAATTATGAAATTAAAATTAAAATGGTAAAATACACAACATGAAAGTAACAACACCACCTTAATGCTTTTTTCTAGATGCCATCTTATCCAATGGTGTTGTGTTCCCTACAAAGTTGCCCAACAGAAAAAAGACATGCATTAGATAGATCCATACATAGCTGGAAACACACGTTCCTACTGCAATGATTACAAAGACAGTTTATTTCTTCTTGTTTCCTCACAATAAATTCCTCACTTATGTTTCACCCTAAGGTTATTTGCTTTTCATTATCATCACTTGCACAGATTTTTTTTTTTTTCCCTTCAATTGAAGAAGGAAACTGTCTAGATGAATACTCCCTTGGTTAATTTTCCAGCTTACTCTTTCTCATACATAATCAATCTACTCTAAGCCTTTCCCTGTAAAACAGGCGATATACCACAGAACAACACGCCTTCTGGGACAAAGATTACATCACTGACTTTTTACCTTAACACATCAATCACTCCATTTCAATTCTCCTTGACAACTACTAGTCCCCTAAAGCCATGCAGAAAAACACTGAAGAATAGCATTTTATATCATCCCAGAGCTGCTTCATCAGAGACCCAGAAAAGAGCCCCTTTGCATCTCTTTCATTTCTCATGGCTTAAGCTAAGTATTTTAATTAGCCCCTGCATTTTCTGAGCCTTACACGAAGAAGGAAAATCAGATTTCCAGGTCATTATTATGAATCACATTGCTCCATTTCCCTCTGCATTCACTAAGCTTGACCACTTCTGGGCGCCAGCCAGACAACCATTGCTTGCCTCATGGCAAGGCAGCTGTTAAAGTCCTCGTCAGAAATACTGACCTTGGTCCTGAAGCAACTCAGTTCTATTTAAATAACAGTGAGTTAACCCTGGCTGGACACCAGGTGGCCATCAAAGCCTCTCTGTCACTTCCTCCTCAGCTGGAAAGCGGAGAGAAAACATAATGAAAGGCTCATGGGCCAAGATAAGGACAAGGAGAGAACACTCACCAATTACCGTCATGAGCAAAACTCACTCAATTTGAAGAAATTAGTTTAATTTATTACCAAGCAAATAAGAGTAGGATAATGAGAAAATAAACCCAAATCAAACACCTTTCCCCACTCCTTCCTTCCCAGGTTCAACTTCAGTTCTGATGTTCTCTACCTTCTCCCCATAAATGGCAAAGGGAGGCGGGGAATGAAGGCTGCGCAATCAGCTCTGTCTCAGCCCCTCTCACTCCTTTCCTTCCTGCCCATGGGGAGGACTTCTCACAGTCTTCCCCTGTTCCATTGTGGGGTCCCTCCCATGGGAGAACTCTTCCACCAACTTCCCCAACCCGGGTCCTGCTCATAAACTGCAGCTCTTCAGAAACTGTTCCATCATGGGTCCCTTCCATGGGATGCCATCCTTCGGGAACAGACTGCACCAGTGTGGGTCTCCTACAGGGTCACAAGTCCTGCCAGCAAACCTGCCCCAGTGTGGGCTCCTCTCTCCATATGTCCTGACAGGACCATGCTCCAGCACCCTTTGCCATGTCACTGCTTCATGGTGGAGCTCCTCCTGGTGCATCTCTGCTCCCCCACGGATCTCCGTGGGCTGCCTTACCATGATCTGCACCACAGGCTGCAAGGCAATCTCAGCTCTGGCACTTGCAGTACCTCCTGCCCTTCCTTATTCCCTGACCTTGATGTCTGCAGAGCTGTTTGTCTCACATATTCTCACTTTTTTTTCTCTGGCTGAAATTGCTCTTGCACAGTAACACCTTAAATCTGTTATCCCAGGGGTGCTGCCATGAAAACCAATGGGCTAAGCCTTGGCCAGTGGCATGTCCATCTTGGAGCCAGCTGGCATTGGCTCTGTTGAACCTGGGGGAACCTTCCAGCATCTTCTTCTAGAAGATGCCCCTGTAGCCACTCCCACTACCAAAACCTTGCCACTCAAACCAAAAAAACAAATATGAAAGAAAGCACCAAATGCCTGATTCATTACTCTTCGGTAATATTTCTTATGAAGGTGGATAAAAGTAAGTGCTGAGATAGTTGGGCCAGTTCAGGCTCGCGAAATGACAGCTGAGGGGGGCCCTCATCAGTGGCTGTCAGTATCTGAAGGGAGGGTGCCAAGAGGATGGAGCCAGGCTCTGCCCAGGGGTGCAGTGCAATAGGACAAGAGGCAATGGACAGAAACTGATGCACGGGAAGTTCCGCCTGAACATGAGGAAGAACTTCTTTACTGTGCAGGTGACTGAGCGCTGGAAGAGATTGTCCAGAGAGGCTGTGGGGTCTCCCTCACTAGAAATATTTAAGAGCTGTCTGGATGCAATCCTCTGCCATGTGGTCTAGGATGACTGACCCTCCTTGAGCAGGGAGGTTGGATCAGGTGACCCACTGTGGTCCTATCCCATTTTATGATTCTGTGAATTGTGTTGCTCAAAGCCCTAATGCATTTCTTCATACAGTGTATTTCTGTAACTCATTTAAAGGAGAGAACTGGCATGCCACAGAAGAGGCATGCTCATTTTAGCAATTTAAGAACAATTTATTCTTTCAAAAAACACTGCCATTAAACATCTTATTTTATACATTGACAAACCAAAAAAATACAGTAATTGAATTCATTAATAACTTCAATAAAACTGGTATTACTGGTTTCCTTGTGTAATAATTCTAAAAGTAACAGAGATAAATAGCATATATATCTGACAGCAATCCACAAAGTTGGATTTGAACATTCAGTAAGAATCTTTTTATGGCAAGATGCTCTTTGAATGATTCAAAAAACATTATATAATACTTTTCACAATATGGCTTTGAATAAAACAGTCAATTAAATAACTGAGCATGCTACTGTCAGACAACCAACATTGCTCAAAGTTCTGGACTTGTTTTTCTGAAATATGTTTCTGATTGGGAATACTAAATTTACTACATTGTTTATATTTACATCTAATACTTAAATAATTCCATTTGCATTCAGTATGTATACATATTTCTAACAGTATTTTTAACATTTTGTACCAACATGTATACACCACATACTAATTATAAAAATAGGATAACCATATAATTCCAAAAAAGCTCTGTCTAGCTATCTAAAGGAGATAAGAAGAATTTTAGTTATACATTGTATTTTTACATAAATATACTCAGAAAAACTGCTCTTACCTTTACAGCAGATGAGAACTTGCTTTTAGATGTGTGATTGATACCTGATTAATCATAGAATGGTTTGGGTTGGAAGGGACCTTAAAGATCATCTAGTTCCAACCCTCTGCCATGGGCAGGGACACCCACTCGACCAGGTTGCTCCAAGCCCCATCCAATCTGGTGTTCAACACTTCCAGGCATGGGGCATTCACAACTTTTGGGCAACCTGTTCCAGTGCCTCACCACCCTTACAGAAGGAATTTCTTCCCAGTAGAACATCTAACCCTGCCCTCTTTCAGTTTAAAGCACCTAAAGCCCTTTGTCCTATCACTACATGTCCAGGTAAAACATCCCTCTCCAACTCTCTAATGGGCCCGCTTTAGGTGCTGAAAGGCTCTCTAAGGTGTCCCCAGAGCCTTCCCTTCTACAGGCTGTCTTCAGACTCCTCTAAGCCTGTCTTCATAAGAGAGATGTTCCAGCCCCCCAATTCTACTGTGAGAAATTAAGAAAAATACAGCTGGTTCATCTTAAAATGCAACCTTATGCAGCAAGATAAAACTGGAAAAGCAAATGCACCCTAAAGTTTAACATAAAAGTATCAGATTATGTTTCTGATCTTCATTTTTTCTGTCAAATCATCATTTTCTGCTATCATCCCCCTCTATGTTTTTTTAAATGCTATGCCTTGATTATGAATGACAGTGAAATAATAGTTATAAAACTCAATTAAAAGCAAAGCATTTGTTTTCTACAAAACAAATTCTCATTCTTGTCCCTCAGCTCCCTGCAGATGGTACTGATCAAGATCCTATCAATAGACATTTTTTCAATAATAACTTCACCATCATCCCATTCTTTTTTCTCAGCTAATGAAACCTGGAATCATTCAGGTTCCCTGGGATTTGGTATCACATTCCATAGCTGTGAAGGGGTTTACAGCTTCAGGGGCACTATGTTTTGGACAAAAATCTAAAAGAAGCAAGAAAATCTGCTCCTCATGATGCTAAACACAGTGTGAAGCAGAGAGAGAAGGCAGGAAACAAATTTCTCTCTGTTTTGCATCCTCTACTTGTCTCCTGTATACAAGCAAGGATGTAACTCTGCTTACAGGATTCTGCTACATCTTTTTGTATTTACCTTTTAACAACAAGAATGCATATGCATTTAAGCGGCTTTACAGAAACACTGTGAGGATGCATTACCAAAAATCACATATGCATCTGCAGTACAACTCATAAGAGCAAGATAGGTTAGACTGACACTTTAGAGTTAAAAATTATTGTATATCAAATAGTGTGCAGTTAAATCCCTGTACCCCTGACTTTCCTCACAGCTCATGCTGCTGCTTCAGTAATGCAGGAGTGCCATGCAAGTTACAGTTTTCACACCATAGAGAAACAACCGTGAAATAGCCAAGATGTTGAAAAAGAAGGTGATTCTGTCCTGAAATAAAATGTCATCTGCCTAAAGAAAAATTGTTTGCAGAATAAACTGAAAGTGAAATGACTGTGATACATCTTTTCACAGATTTTATGATATGGAATGCAGATCTTGCGGGTGAGGTGGGATTATTGGGGGTGGGGGGGAGTAACTGCTCTTGGGCATATGACAGGTTTCATTTTTTTTTTACCTAAAGCATGTTTCTAAAATTCAACTCAGTATATGTCAGCTTAATTAGACAGTTTAAAAGAGATACAAGAAACTTAATCACAGATCTTTTTCTACCAACGTATTTGCTTTATAACTAGGACAAGCTCATCCCTTCTACTACATGAATTCTAGAAGTACCCAAAGAGGACAAACAAAGCCCACTACAGCACAGCGAAATGCAAGTAATTGTCTATATAAAAAATTAAGATGACACCATGACCAAGAAGCGTGCTAGAATAGTTTACTATTTAAAAATTGCATATACTGTCCAGAATTTCACACTTCTTTGAAGGGCTCCCAAACTCTACCCCTTTGAAATAAAGGAAATTTGCTTTTAATTGAGTTTTATAGCTATTATTTCACTGTCATTCATAATCAAGGCATAGCATTTAAAAAAAAAAAAAAAAGACATTTGTCAGGTACAGCTGAAGTAGCCCACTCCGTGAAGGAAACAAAGCTGAAATAGATAACATTTCAAAAAACTACAATGAACATGTGACATGAGAAAGGAAAGAAGAAATTAGCTCACAGTTCTTGTCGAAGTTTAGGTAATTTAACTGAATTTAGAGCTAGCAACACTTACAAGACTCTACAGAAATAATCCATTCAGTTCAGAAGTAATAATCATCAATTTGCTTCAAAATTTAATCACCTCTACTTCAGGAATACACACACACAAAAAAGGGGTTCCAGCATAATTGGCCACCAACCTTCAACTACTTTACGTTTCACACCCTTACATTCACAGCTGGCATGCAGATTGTCACTCACTGGCTAAGAACACATTTAATTTTCCTTCAAAGAAAAAACCCACAACTAGGAATTATGTTTAAAAAGGGATATCTAAGGTGCTGTAAATAACACACTGGCAAGATGCACACATTTGAACATGTCCCATAGTACACCTCAGTGCTACACTCACGTACTATTACAGCTTGTAGCACAAAGCCTGTCTCCTACCATTAATATCAAACTGCCAATACAAAAACACAAGAATGAGGTTTGCAGATAAGAAGCAAGCTCTTCAGCTAGTGTTTTCAAACACATTGAAGAACTGCAATAGTTTTAGACTCAAATGTAGTATGGATTATTTTCATTTTTTCCATTCATTAGCATTCTGTCATTGCTTTCTACAGTTAAAAACTGCAACAGGTAAACCACTCAAGAATGAGACTAACATCTGTCCTGTATTGCTTTGTAGTGTTAAAGGATACTGACTTCAATAATATTACATTTGCTTGTACACAGTACGTATTTCTTTCGTCACACCAGGAACTGCTTTATGCAAGACTAGGGGAGTAAGACCCTTGAACAATTTTTTTTAAATTCTCATCAAGGAATAAGTTATACTTGAAACATGTTTTAAAGCATCATCAATTGCCACTCACTAGAAGTGTGTTACATTTTCAAAAAGAAACTTTACAAAGTTAGGATATTTACAAACATGAGCGGATTTCCTTGTTGACTAGAGATAGTGTACCACAAAAAAAAGAACAATTAATCCGGGTCTCTTCTGTGATTAAATGAGGCAGGAACAGAGTAAGACAGCAAACTCATGTCTATCCTGCTAAATCTAAAGCAGTTGGTTTGCCATGTTGATAACTGTGCATAAACAGCACCTTTTACAAAGAATGTCAATTCTCTTTTCTAAATTCAGTATGTTGCCCTTCAAATGAAGGGGAAGAAGAGACCTTGGGCAGAAATCCTCTTCTACATTTCTTGAGAGAGTTCTACCTATTAGAGAATTATTAGGTCCCTAGTAAAAAAATCAAAGATAGAAAATAATGTGAAAAAATATCCTGATGTAACAGTAGGAGAAATTAGATTACATGTGGTAAAAAAACCAGAACAAACAAAAGTAAAATCTCCCCAAATCCCCCACACCTCTCTGATGATAGCAACACTCCCTCAAGCTTTGAAAGCCAGAAATCAGCACAGACTGGAAAGTCTTCATCCCTGAATGCCATGCACATATTTGCAGTACATTTTACCAGTGTGATTAGAAGGGTTTTCTGTATCACATAAAAGCAAAATCCCCAGCAATCACCTGCTCTAAATGGCTAGAATTCTCCATATTGTGTAGTGCATCCTGCTTTGCTGAAACATTTTCTCATTTATCCTAATGCATTTTCCTGAATACAAGGGGAGGGCAGATATGACAGTTCCTATAGCAGGTGAACAAAGGCTGCTAAGTCACTGATCATAAATGAAATCAACATAATCTGTTTGCCTCTGTGTGCTGGGTGTCTCAATTATGCAGCAGACCTGCAAGGCTGCAAAAACCGAAGCACGTACTCAGTCTCAAAATGCATAAGCATACAACTGGATAAAAAGGGGAAAAAAACCAAAAAAAATCACTACCCCAAGTAAAATGACTTTATACTTGTACATTTGGAAGGCAGAGGAGAATGCTAAAAGATCTTTGCATTTACCAAATCATCTTGCTTCTGGCACTCTTCTTCACTGAAATTTCCCACTGCATATAGAACTTCTTCTAAATTAGAAAACATGGTTTGACCCAGTCCTATTAAAATAAATCCTTTATAATTGCTCAATACAAATTATTAGCGCTTTGTTCACAAATCAGTAACATTTAAAAAACAAACTGCGCATGACAGAGCCATTAAAGCATTCAGCTATTTCTAAGCTTCGTAAAATTGCCCATCTGTCTGAAAGATGCATGAGCTCACTTTAGGAAATCAGCACACACAGAAAAGCCCCCAAAGTTGACTGAATGTCTGCATAGTGATTTCTGAGAGCAACAACATTCCTTTTCAAGTTAATCAAAATTATGATTGCATTTTTGTAAAAGAAGATTTGTAGCTTGACAATTCCATATGTCACAAATGCTTCCTGTGAGACATTCAAGATGCACAGCAATGAACACCCTTAAGTACACTTTTGATTTTTGACTGCACAAAACAAAAATCTGCATAAACATATACAACACTAAACAAATAGATGCTTTTGGCAACAGGGCCTTCATTTATGCAGAGTAAATAAATTAAATAATTAAGAATTATGGTAGAACTGCTTGCCATTATCCAGGAAGGAATCATCAGAAAGAAATGCTGTCAAATTATGTACTGTGCTATCTCAACAGAAAAGCATCAAGATTAAACTAATATAGATGAATTTCAGCTCTCTTAATTTTCTAAAAAAGTATTCTGTGGGCTTTTTTTGTTTATTCATTTTCTTTCACAGAAATAGAATATACCAGAACTTTAATGGAAATTATTAACTGTTTTACTCCACCAGTCAAACAAGGTCACAATACCTATTAGAACTCTATAAACATGTCTGATTTTGTCAGAGTTACCAAAAATAACAGGACAGGAAAAACGCTTGTTCTTCACATATAAAGCTTTGAAGGCATTCATATGCTGACCTCATTACTTGATTTTTCTTCTTTCTCTCGGCTGTGTTAAGATTTGGAAACGAAACACTCCCTAGCAATCCTACATAGAATCAGTCTAGAAAAGACACAGGCATGTAGTTTGGGGAAAAAAAATAAAAAGGCACTTAGTTGGCAACCAAATCAATATTCTCCTACTCATCTCCCAGGGACATTATGAGATACTATATATACCCCATATCTCACTGTGAGGACTTTTACAGACCTTTTAGCAAAACAGTGTTTTACTATCAGAATTCTGTGTTTAAAATTCTCTTATGAGTGACAATCATAATTTGCTTCTTTGACCGTTTCACCGCTTTCCTTATACCATCCACTCTTTTTTTTTCCTCTTACTTTATGTGAAGCTCAGTATCAGTGAACGAACAGGAAAGTAACTTCTCTTTTATGCTATTGATAATGTATTTGGAATCTTAGCAGGTTTCAGACTCACCCCAGATTTGCAAACATAAAAAAAGGACAAAACAAAGTACATTTCCAATACAGTAAAATCAGGTAAAAGGTTTTCTGAAATTATTTTCTTTAAGATGCATAAAATGTAGCTGTGGACAATACTATTGCCTGTTCTTCAAGGATGTTATTTTGCTTGGTGATTACAAGCTTACTTGAAAGTCTACATTCAGGAGAGGTGAAATATATTTTTAAACTCTATCTAGGTGAACTCAAATGTTGCAATTAAGGCAACCTTGACTGTAACAAACTAC
This sequence comes from Dasyornis broadbenti, assembly GCA_013397935.1. Lineage (NCBI taxonomy): Eukaryota > Metazoa > Chordata > Aves > Passeriformes > Dasyornithidae > Dasyornis > Dasyornis broadbenti. The sequence continues at coordinate 83,002 of VZRN01004271.1, forward strand.
CATTTTTTGAAAGACTACTAGGATGTCAATTCGAAAGCTTGTCACACTTTATTAAACTGCAATGAACTTTGAAAACTGAAAGTTGCTATCTTTTTCTCTGTACAACGAGAAGATAATGAGTTATCTAAAGATAACATTGAAATAACATTCATGCATGAAAAGGATCATGAATAAATTTCAATTTTAAATTAAAGGAAATTTTCTAAATAACAGACAACCATTATTTGGCGAGAATCCTTTCTGTCGATACTACAGCAAAACCTAGTTGATTAGATTATAAAAACCAATACTATATAAGATTTCAGGCCTGTTCTCCTGACACCTAAAAACAAAGAACCACCCAGAAAAGGAAATTTGATCAGTTTGGATTTGATCACATGGAATGTTTGCAGAAAGCCCAAAGCAGCAGGCTTCAGCTTCCATCTTACATCATCTGTCTGAAGGTTTTAATCCTGAATATTCAGAAGACATAATTCAAAGAGGTAAAAATTAGTTAACATCTCCATTACACTACTCAGTGAAGTTGTGGAAGTAATACATTTGGAATACTAGTTAAGAATTGCCTATGCAAATAAAGACATAAAAAATTCCTAAAACTTATAAAGAAAAATAAAAAGTTAAGAAGAAACTTATAAATGAAAAGAAGTCTAGGGAAATGTGGATTAAGAATGACGTCTTTTCAAATTTTTCAGAAACCAATGTGCATTTTTTCCATAGTTCCTTAACTGAAGCTAAAGATGATAATTGTGAGCTAATTGTTCAAGTCTCTTGTCAAGTTCTTTAGTCTATTACTGCAATGTAATAATGCTCTTTCAAGTGGAAAGTAAACAGCTGATGTTTCAGAGAAAAGTCAATGTAGAAACTAATGTTTATTAATATTTAGAAATTTTCCTTCCTGTTTACAAGATCAAACTTTAGTATTCCACATGAGGAATTTTAAAATAATGTAATTTCAGCCATAATTCAATTTAACTCTAAGGAAATGTAAATTACAGCTGAGATGCATAGTAGAATAATTTGCCACATGAATAAATGTGCTTCTAGTATTTCGAGATTACTCAGAGTGACTATACCATTTTAAATCCAGATTTACTTCAAGTATCTCATGAACAACACTTGATATAAGTATGGCATAACATTTTTAGATGTTGACACCCAGAGAACACAATCTTGCTAAGTACAGGCTGCTCATTCCAGGCTGCTCATTCGTTCCCATCTCAAAAATTCTTCACATGTTCACACACGAAAGGGATACAGCATGTAGGCATGATGCACACCCAGAAAGCATTTCATAGGCTGGGCAGCTAAAGATAGACTGACCAATATAGAGCTTGTGGAAACAAAAACTTTGTATTCTGATTTAAAAAGTACTGAGAAGTGAAATTACCTATCTATTATAACCAATTTGTTCAACTATGTGAAAAGCCAGAATTTGTTTTCATATTAGTATTTCATCGGAGTTTTCATTTTTACTGCCGAGTCATATATGTGTTCCCTGAGTGCAGGCAGCCTTGGGATGTGGGAGTATTCTTAAATTTATCCCACAGCAGACACATTTTCAATTAATTCTGTCTAGGTAAAGTGTAAAACTTCAATTATTTGAATTCTTCCCACCTCTCCCTTTCTCATAACATGACAATACTTTTACTCCAACAAATGAAATGCATTTTGAGATGATGTGCAGCTGTCTTCAAGATGACCATTATGCTTCTGAGTTGAACTCTTACCAGCCTCAGGGCAACCCTTTATTTTCCCATTGGTAAAACCATTCTGTCAAGTTAAAATTCCTTCAGTAATGAAACTGCTATTATTGCAAGGTACGTCAAAGAGCTGAAGGCAAAATCTTGTACTCTGTAATTTCAGAAGAAAAACTCCCTAACAGAATTTGTAATATTAAATAATCAAAATTGAGAATGTATAGTGAAGAACAGAAAACTTGGTATTACAGATTCAAATCAATTTATTCCAACTTATGCACAGATATCTTTTAAGTTGTACTTGTTATAGTGATAATATTTTATTTTGACCAGAAGCAAGTCCAAGTTTCATGAAATTCAAATACTTGATTACATTATAGAAAAAATGAAAGAGGCATTTTATAGCTCAATAACCCAAGTATAAAAATCTAAATCCTGTGTTTAGTTAGATCTCTAGTCAATACAGACATTTTGAAATTGAATTTGTTTCATTTTCTA
>VZRN01004271.1:85229-117630 GCA_013397935.1 Dasyornis broadbenti
TCTTTAAAATAGGAGACTGACTTTCATATAGGGTTAAAAGTTAAGATTTTTTTTCTGAGGTAGTACATATGATGCAGTAATATGTTAGTATTAAGGTCAACATTACTTCAAAACTTTGCTGCATTAAACTTGCTCTCAGTGAAATGAACACTCGAATGTGACTCGGGTTGCTGGGATCACTCTGGATTCCAGGATGTTACATTAAGCAAGTGTGAAGCCATTGCAAATTCTTCAGTAAAAAGAAAATATCTCTCTTTACCTTGGTATAGTTACTCGACTGCAGCAACAGGCTTCCCAGCTGGTAAGGCTGTGTGTTTCAGGTGTAACTATTCATCCCCAAACCTAACAGGGTTACATGTGGATTCATACTTTCTTACAAAGAATGTCTTACATGAGCAATGCTTAATATCGCAATTTTTGGAGACAGCACCCTGCACCATACTGAGAGTTTCTGTCTATAGCAGAGGTTTCCTATGACAAGACAGTCATTCATACAATATAACTTCCACTTTCAGTTCATCAGAAAGTTATATCTAGCCATGATCTGAAGCCAAACATCCATAAAATTGAATTTCAATGATGTTACATAAACTGTCTACAAACAAAATACAAGTAATTTCAACTTCATACAACAAATACCATGTATTTCTTCAGTGGAAAGTGGTGCAATCTGACAGTCTCATAAACTTGCTTTGCTTTTAGCACAAACTATCTTCCCTTACTCTACCATTACTGGATAGTGTGACCAATGTATCTACAGAACTACAGTTTTAAAAAAACAAACAGTCATACATCAGGTCTTCAATGTTCACAGAAAAAAACCACATTACTAGCACTGAAATTCACAGACCAACTAAAGTTCTGATGAACTAGTCATAGGTTGCTTTTGCACACTGACTTCCATGTTATTAATCTGGGCTATTCTCAACCCTCACACAACCCCCAAAACCCTCCCAGAAAAAAAGGCACTTTCTACTAGGCTCATTTTCCCAGAAACCAGGATCACAAAACCAGAGCTGCACACAAAGCCACAGCAGATACCTGACACAGAGGTGTGTTGTTAACTCCAATATAAAGATTCATCTTCCATGGTAGGTAACACTGAAACTGATAGGCCTGTGAGTTTGAAATACAGGGCTTACATGTCTCAGGTATTGGATTAGCAACCCAAAATCCATGACGAAGTCAGAAATACTATGCATGCTTTACTAAGCAAAAGTACGCGCATCATTAAATTGTACCCATATTGAATCCATAGCTTTCTAAGGCCAACTACGTAGAAGTCTATTATTTGCCTCCCTTTTATAGTGCTTGTTAAGTGACAAGGTATTTATTTTACATGTATTAGAGTTCCTACAAACTCGAGATTCAGTTCCCTTTCATCTCACCAATACACCAACATTTGGGCATTTGTGTTTACAATGTCAATCAAAGCTGTTATTTTTGTTGAAATGGAGTTCCACTAAATCAGTCATTTGTCTCCAACCTGTTGCTTCACCATTTTTAAATATAAGCACTTGCTATAAATTATATGAACGAAGAAATTTTGCAGCTCTGTGTACCTGTATTTAAATCTACATTTCCTTCTGTCACAGATGACTTCTAATATTCATGTAGTCTTTTATATTAAATCTGTCCATAAGCAAATATTGCACCTTCAAGTTTCATAACATTTGCTTACCTCCCTCTTAATATCAAGCCTCTAGTCTGCATTATATTGATAGTCAAAGATGTGCAGCTGTCCTTTTACTTTTATAGAATCTAAATGTCATAATTTATGGTGAATATTATACATGAACTATCTAAAGATTTTGGTTTTGATCATAAAAGTCAAAGGAGTGAAAATTAATAAAACGAAGGCATGCAAGTAATTCTGCAGAGAAACCAGCAAACTATTGGTATCTAGCTGTTCACTAAAACATTTTCATCATTTGTCAAAAGTTTTTTCAGTGCATTTCAGTATTTATATTTGCATTAGTTAAAAAGAAGGAAAAATGTTCGAGACTTTTTTTTAAAATCTTTTACACAGCTTTCAAATATCTACTTTTTCCTCATTTATTATTTCTAATAGGAACTGACTTTTCATAACTTCCTAGATGTTTGTAAAAAGTAAAAGCAGGATTAATAGAAAACTTTAGAGAAAAATGTTTGTGATTTTATCACCACTTTTAAAATACCATTGTTATTGAAAGACCTTATTTTCACTTTTCACTATCTACAAATGATGTTTAGACTCCTGACAGAAAACTCTCTCTTATAATATGAAGATATAGAACAAGAATAGCACACATGTCCCTTAATACACAACTGATTTCACAAAATAATAGCCATTTGTCAGCTATATGGCATATGAAGCTTCGTGAAGAAATTACTCAATAAGGAAAAAGGATATGCTTTTATCACTAATCACTATACTGCCTCAGCACTGCAGTAAACTTCGCTTGCCATGATTCTATGAGTTTTGACAACATCTGAACACACAAACTTAATTTTTGGCCTAATCTGGCTTCAGTATCTTTTACACTGCTTTACTTCCCTCAGTCTCAGAAAGGTAACTAGAGGGAGAAAGAATAACAACAGTAAAGTAGACATCTGCCACTTTTTAAAACAAGTTAGTTATTTCATGAACTGGGAGGGGACAGAAATAGACATCAGTCAGCATTTTTTCAACATAAAATAATCCAATTCTATTATGTGTGGCCACCTCACAAAAACAACAATTAAAAAAAAAAATAAAAAAAAAAAAAAAAAACAAACCACAAAAGAAAACACAATAGTCTCAGTTAAGTACAGTTTAGAGGATCACAAATACAAAAATTAAACTGACTTCAGGTGTACCAAAATGATGCAACTGACCTGAAATTCAGTGCTACTGAATTCAGAGTAAAGACTGCAGCACATTTTTCTTGTGTGATCTCTTTTCTTAAAACATACAGTACCAAATATGTTCAAGTTCAAAATGGGCAACCATTCACAAATGCATTTCTGATGTTTATTTTAATAACAAAAATAAGCAGAAGTAAATTATTCTACTGGTATAGCACTTCTAGGCCCAGCTTCATATAGGTCTGCTTTGTAGATTTTTTTCAGTTTTTCAAACTTAAACACTTTCGTTAAACATTTCTATATTATATGAACCACTTCTTCCAGCTGAAAACTGTTTCACTGAAAAGTCAGATAGCTTTATATAAATAGAAATGAAGAAGACTATGGAGATTTTTATAGTGGTATAGCAATTAATATTACTTTCAGCAATCAGCAGAAACTGAGCATGCAAGAAAGAGCACCAGTCTGCTTACTGGCATTAATTCTTTTTCTATTAACCTGGAAATAGAAAAGCTTTACAAAACACTAACATATTTAAAAAGGTATCAACAATAGCAATTATGATCTTCATTACAAAAATGCGACACTATTACCATATTGAGTAAGCATAGCCTCAATTGCTGCTAATTCAGCCAATAAAATAAAAAGAGAAGAAAGGAAAAAAAAAATAGAAAAAAGGCTTTTTTACTTGTCAGATGCCTCATAAAACCAACTTACAGACACCCCTGTAAGCTGTTTACTGCTAGGAAATTGTTAGCCTGCAGAAACAGCCTAGTCATGCTGTTTTACAGTTCTGGTTCCAAAAACTTTCATCTCTGGTCTAGATTTCATGAACACTGAATAGTCAGAACTGCACTCACTTTACAATTTCACTTAAATTGCATTACAGATCGAGAGGCAGTTCATCAAAGTACATACTGCAAGTAAACCAGCAGATATGAGAGGGCAAGATAGATGTGTGAAGCATTTATCTTTCTAAAACCTGAAATATCAAGTTAAAAACCTTACAAAAATGATTCTGCTACTGCAGTGCTCTGCTAATATTTCTCTCACTCACCTAGGGGCTTCTTAAAACAGTAGGTCAGAAATCTGCTCCTCTAAGTTCCTAGCTGAGACAAAGGTTTTAAGTAAAACATTAGCAAAGGTACAATTCTTTCTTTTGCTGTCTATCAATCTACTCAGAACAAAGCTCACATACACACCGGCAACTGAAATAGAAAAAGAAAACTCACAGCCTGAAACACCAAAGCCAGAGGTTTTCATGCTTAAACTTCTAAGAGATGCACTGAAATTTGAAAAAAACCCCAAACTATTTCCCAGTTCCATATCCTCATCACAGAGGAACTTTACCTAAAGAACTGTTAAAATTAATTTAAGGAATTTGAGGCATTCATTTTTTTGTGCTGCATTCAAGAAATAATGATGGCATAAGACATTAAGTGACTGAAGTTTCCTTAATTTTACCATATATAAGTGATGTAAAATTTGATCAACTATTTGAAAGCATTTGTCTCACATTCCATTCAAAAGAGCCTCGTTTCTCAGTATGGCTATTTTGTACTAGTATGCGAAGTTGCCTAGCTCAATAAAATTCCAGGGCAAAAGCTAATGAGTTGTATCCAAAAATGGTCAAAGGTAATTCATTTTCAGAGTAAAAGGGAAGCACAGGGAAAAAAATGAAGAAATATTAAAATTTGCAGTATTTCAGTAATAACATCCAAAATACAATATTAAAAAGGGCTAATGAACAGTTCACAGTCTCTTCCCTTTGACATGAATTAATCAGTATTCATGCCAAGTAAAACAAAAGCCTCTTACAAACATTTATTCCCACTAACAATCAAACAGTGCTTCAAGGCAAGCAGTCCAAGAGGCCTGGTCTCCTCTTTTTGTTTCCCTTTAGTTTCTGTATGGACCACACAGCATTTCAAGTTAAAACAAGAGCAGCTGGGCCTTACCTCTGTCGCTGAAGTCATCCACCAGGATGATCTCTGCGATCAGGCTGTCTGGGGTGCGGTTGATGATGCTGTGGATGGTGCGCAGGAGCGAAGTCCAGCCCTCATTATGAAACGGGATAATGATGCTGGTATTTGGTAGTGTTTCCAAGTACACCTTGTGCTTACAGCTGGAGAGGCAAGAAAATAATTGTATAAACATCCTGAAACTCTGAGCTGGCGTATACTGTTGTCCATTTGGGCCATTCCACCAACATGGTTTCTGGCATAAAATTCAACAGTGCAATCAATCAGTACTTTCATGTGAAAATAACTGGTTTGTTTAAAACACTTACATTGCTTATAACATTGAATAAATTGGAACAATGATAAAATTTAAGGGGAATGAGTGAAAAAAAAAAAAATCTAACTGGCTGGAATTCGTTTCCTTCACTGAAAACCTTTTCCTGCAAAATGACAGATGAGGTATCTTCTATAGCATCATTTCCAAAAACCAAATCCTCTTATCAAAAAGAATTCTGAAGCATAATATGAAGCTAATCTGAAATGATCATTTTTTGCTCTACCAAAAGATAAACTCTGGAAAACAATTCAGTGTTATCCTGGGTGATATGTGCTTACAATATAAAAAACCAACATCATCCACAAATACAGCTCCAACTTCCCATCTACAGAGCCAAAATTACTGCTCATTTTAAATACAGAGATAAAACAACACACAATTCTGAAAATGCAGACTCATAAACAAGGAAATGTAAACAACCTTTCATCTTTGAAAGGAAAGCAACGTACATTCAACATCTTATTTGTACAGCACCTATGGAATATCAGTGCTTAACTCAACTGTTTTCAATATTGAGTTGTTTACACATTTCAGAAAGAAACAACCAAAAATAAATAATGGCCATACCAATCAGTGTCTTCTAATATCCAAAAATGTTTTATGACAAATGTTTAGAATACTGCAACTGATAGGATCACATCTTTCATGTTTTGTTGAAAAAGAGAAAAAAGGGACATGTTCCTCTGTAGTTAACAAAGCCTGGCATTTTCACGTCTGGGGACAAAGTAACTGAACGATTTCTCATTCTTCAAAAGAAAGTCACATCCTGATAAAGGTATCCCTAGAGCAGAAACATGTCAGCTACGCAATAAACAAACAAAATTAAAAGTTTAGACCTGCAAATTCAAGTTTTAAAAGAAAAACTATAGATATCTTTGCTCCTTGTCAGAAAGCATAACTATGCATATCAAACACTGCTACAGGATATAATTTTGATTTACATATATTTGCTGCTGAGTTGGCATTTTCTCTTTATAAATGTCACTTAGAAATCAATATTTACCAATATATTGTACAGCTACCACACCAATGAAATGTTCCAAAGAAATAATAAAAACTCATAGGTACTACATATTTGCAAAATATTAACTGTTATGTAGCTGTGAATAAACTAAGTAGTTTTCAGATGCTTTCCTTAAAAAACCCATAAATTTAAATTTGTAATTCAGACTTTTCTTACTAAAACATAGTGAGAATAATTTAATGACAAACAATTTTCAGAAATAATAACTGTGGAAACTTTTTAATAAGCATCTTGCTGGTAAAACGTATACACACAGTGGAAAAAGGACAGATGCTTTGCAAGAATGTGAAGTTATGGAGAAAACAGTGCTCATTATGTAGTGACACAATATTCTAAATATGTATATTCAAATGTTTTGTGAGAAAAAGAAAATCCACTGCAGCAAAAGAATTCAGTAGAAATTATTTTTCTTATCTGTAGGAAGAAGTGCAACAAATGAAGCCTATTGTAATATGTAGCTGTTTCACTTGGCAAATTAAGAAAACCACCTACCAAAACCAACACCTACTGTTGCCAGCTGTTTGTCAACAGTGATGTTTCTTGGACTAGAACAAATGCAACTACCAGACATACTCTCACACTATTTTTGAAAGCAAAAGCTTTTCCTTCAGCATTTTTGACGCCCAGTAAATATGATTTTAAAACTAGTAGGTTTCCACTTCCATAAAATCCCAAGCCAAAAAACCCAATAACACCACACAAAACCAAGCAAGATAACCCCATATACATCAGACTAACCACTACTAAAGGGTAAGAGGAAAAAAATACCCAAAACATCCAAACACATCAAAATGCCACTTCTTTTTTTAAAAAGTCACCTCTCCAGTATAACAATATACCTTTTGAAAGCAGTTATACTGAAATGAGTGTATTTGCATGGTCAATATTGTAACCTTATTTGTGTAAGGATGGGGAAGGTCATTGGATTTGGATATTCTCATTGACAGTTTCAGAGTAATTGCATATTTTAAAGTGATGAGAAGGAGAAGCAACATTTACGGATTTAGTTTAAAACTATTCCATTCTTCCTGCTGAACAGACTGCTCTAAAAGAGAGCCACACTTAGAAAAGGAAAGCATCTTACACTCTCTTAACATTTCTCCATCATTCAACTTTGACCTTTAATCCTCATTTACATTTACTTTTACTAGTGACTGCAATTGCAAAGGTATCTTGCTATATGTGGATTGATTTCTAGTAAGAGCCACAAACCCCCAAAATGTCCCTTTTTCTGCTTTTATCAAAAAAGTTGGTCAGATTTCAAATTCATAGAAATGAAGCCTTAATTTCATCATTTTCTACTGTTAAGACACTCTGCTAGGTTTCATAGCAGTGCTTTACTTGCCTTTCTTAAGCAAGTGGAATTCTGCTCATTTTGAGCCACTTGTTCTCTGACATGAGACTCTAACTGTAACAGAAGAGCACTGTTTTAAAAAGCATAACATGAAATCCATTTTCTTTGAAGTTCTATTCAACATCGTCCCTAGCAGAGTGCTCTGTGCTGTGATGGGCTGCAGGACAGACCTGATGAATAGCTTTAATGCTCAGGAAAGGCCCATGGATTGCAACAAAGGCGCAGTTAGATCTCCGCAGGTCAGACACTGGATGTACCATGAGAGTAAATCTACACACATTTATGAGAACAAACATATAAAATGCATGCAGCATTTATTCAAAGTCCATGAGTGTGGTTCTTTATATCCTGTGTTTTAGAAGTGATGCCAAATACCCTGGCTGCAAAAAGACTACTTAAAAGCTACAGACATTGCTTCTTCCTTTAAAAGTGAAATTCTTGAGTCTCCGAAGAAATGAGAAATTGCAATTCAAGATTCTTTCATATTTCCTGAAGAATGCAATCTTACCAAAATTTACTGAAATAAAAAATAAAGCAAGGTTTACTGTAGAATGGAAAAATGCTATTTGTAAAAGTTTACCATAACCTCATATACACTAGATTAAATCTTCTGAATTATGGTATATATGTTAAATGAAACTGAACTGACTACCTATAAAAATATTTAAAATACTACAGAGCAAAATCATACTTTTTCCCAAAGCCTCAAAATTCCATGGAAAATTCTGTCAAACTTGTATCAATTTAGCAAATTATAGTACTTGCAGACATGAAGTCTCATTGTCATCCTTCACATAAAGACACTGCAAATTACTTGCACACTTTAAGTGAACGTAGGCTCTGTGTGGACAGTAAGTATCATTTAGGCAGTTTGAATGACGAATAAAGTGTCCAAAGAACACACTGACTTTCACTGAGGCTTGAAATACTAAGAAATCCATAGAGGCCTGGAAATAAATCCTAAAATCAATACTCAAAAAAGGTTAGTAGATTTAAGATGGACATATAAGCAGTTTAGCCAATTTCAGTGAAGTAAAGGTTTTCTCCAAGATGTAACTCAGCATAGAAAAGATTGCAATGTAGTTGATATCAATCAACATGACTTAAACTCTCCTTTTAATTATCAAATCATGGCTCAACTGATAAAGGCAAATATATTGCTGTAATGCTTTAGTGTCACATCATATTCTGATCAAGGAATTAAAAAATAAAAAATCAGCACGGAATTGAAAAACAGGTACAAATACTAGGTCTTCCAAAATAATTTTAATAGTAATGTATTATTTGCTATTTTTAGCTTGTTTCCATTAGGACTATTCTTTGCCCTAGTGACACTTTAATCTAGATTAACTTTTAAAATAACATGAGAAGTCTGCACTAACAAGACTGATTTAAATGGTAAATGAAGATGCAGACAGGTTATTTGACTCTGTTAACTCATTCTGCATATATTACAAAATGGCTGGCTTGAATGAGACATATATTACTATAAACACACACAAAGTTTCAGAAGAAAAACTTGGCATGACATTTTATAATTTTGGGATTGAGGGCAGAAAACTAAATCAGCCTACCTGAAATTAGTATACCAAACTGATTTTTCACTTTGGCTTTGATCACAATAATTTCCATGAAAGTGCTTTCTGTAATCAGCCCTGGCTATGTATGCATGCTCATCATTCCCACACTGATAAGAGGATAAATACTTCAGGATGCTAAAAGCACATTATCTGACTAGTCTTCCACTGTTTTCATTGTATTTTTCCTCACTTTTATCTGTACCTCCATACTGGTGTTTCTTCAGATAACCAAATAACTCAGTTCAGTGGTATTTTAAATGTTTAATGTTTGAGGTACCACTCATTCACTTTGCTCAGAAACCTCACACTATGTCTTCCTCACCGTACCTTGTTCAGCTACAGGACTAACGCAGCCTCCACAACTGTGGCTGGTAAGTGACCACTACAGAACTGGAGGCTTAAGTGTTCAAGGTTTGATGCTGTCTTCCACAACGTATTCAGCAAAATCCTGATCAGTCAGCTTAGCTCACATCTATGCTCGTATCTCTAGGCATGCGCCATGCTACTCCACCAGCACCCTGTGTGGTGTAACAGTAAACATCTGCACATCCTAGGGCACATCCACGAGTAGACCCAGGCCTCCAGTGTCCTCCAGAGGGTGAATTTGGGATTATTCCTGGCTTTATAGAATGCCAGACTAGGCTGGTGAATTCAAACAGCTTGTCCATTTCACAGCCAGGACTGCAATCCAGCAATGTATGAGAATGTAATTTCTCTTGTACTTTCACCACACGGTCTCATCATATGCAAATAATACGTCAACTCTTCTCTTAAGAGCTTGGAAAGACAGTGCCTTTCAATGTTTAGGACTATACTGCCTGTACTAGTAGTATTTCAGTTCACCTCAATAAATAGTATTTCAGTTCACCTCATGAAAACCCTTACCAATACTTTCCTTATTGGAGACTGGGACGCCATCTTATTGCTGAATTCCACAGTGACACATTTTATCACATAAATCAAGGAAAAAAACCTAGCTTATCATTATTCCACACAGCAAGTTAACTATTAAACCAAAATAATTTGTTTCTGTAGTATAATCCTACTGCATGCTGGTCCTGCTGCATGCTGGTCCCGTTACAAAGGCAAACAGGGAAGAGGATGTCCATTGTGTACTCTAGGCGAACTCTAATTTAAAGAAAGTTCTTAGTTTAAATTTTTGTAATTTTATACAATGCACTCATCCTACTCACTTAAAAACACAGAACTTTTCAGAAATTCAGTCAAGCAACCACTAGTCTTTATGTTGTACTTTTCAAAACAAATAAATGGCTGCCACCTAAGGAGATTCTTTTAAGCCCTTTGGAAAGCAAGGTCATTTATTTCTAGAGTGCAGTATCCATGTGTCTGAATAAAAAAGCTGGGAGGGGACACGGGGATGAAGAAGCAACAATATACATTTAGGACTCATGGCAGGAATAGAATTCAAGGGGGTGAAGAACCTGATAATTGAAACTAGAAAAGAAATTAGACAATGCTTCTGCATAACCTTAATAGAATACTACAGATTGGCCTTAGTAATGTATAATAGATGCTTTTCTAAAGATGCCTCTTTTATTGCATTTAAACATATTTTCATGCAGCAAACCAGCACTTATGCATGGAACAATGCTGAATAATAGGTTCAGTAGCTAAGGTTAAAAGATTGGAAATTTCTTGGCATAAATAATAGATTTCTTCAAGCTTATTTACTGAAGTCTTAAATATCAGAATAATTTCTGTTTATGTCTGAAATGTCTTGGTAGATACACTTAGCAAGAAAATAACCATGATAAGCAATAGTCATCTAGCTAGTTAAGCAGCTCACACCTGTATTTTCTTACTGAAATTTTTACATTACCATTCAGAACAGTGGGAGAGTAGAGGAGGACATTATGCATTGCCCCTGCACAAATACTCAGAATTAATTAATAACACTAGCAATGTGGACTTTTTGCAAAAAAATATTTTATAAATGACCACACCTGTGTATCTAGGTATGAAAAACTGGCATCAAATGATGAATTTGCTGATGGCCCAGATACGATGTCATTTTCAAGATTATAATGAAACAGAAGTTATGAACTTTGAATTATGTTTTCAAATATTGCTATCCTCTATCAATTTACTCTCTTTCCATATTTCAGAATTTAATATCTGGTATTTCTTATCAAATAATATCACTACATTATTAAATTAGTGCCTCAGAGACGTCTGGATGAGATTTTTACAAACAGAGGATCTACCAGTCCACAAGCTGTTTCCACATTGTGAAGCCATACTTACTGCTTTGAAAAAAATCACTGTCCAAAGAATCTCCTTCCTCTCTCCCTTCTATTAGATCCATTATTAATAACTAATCATACATGTGATTCAATTTTGTAATTTATTACTGTTTTGAAAAACTGAACTCTGAAAGCTGCACAATACTGTTTATTATGCACACCTGCCACGGAGTCACGAGGAAATGGTTACTTATGATTCTCAAGTTCTTTACAAAAAGGTAAGGTAGAAGTTTTTTGTAAATAATTTCTACAGTAAAAAAAATTAAATACACATAACTGACAACGTGGAACTTTCTACCAACTTTGTATTTGGCATGCTGGTCCTGCAGTTTGTTTTTGGACCTGGGCACTTGGCTCCAGGAGTTCAAGTCTTATTCATAGAAACAACACACAGTCATACCCTTTAACTTGCTTTAAAATGCTCAATATTGACTTAATTATTCCTCTGAGATACAGAATTCTTCTGCTGGGTTGAAACAAGAATCAAACCCAAACAATCTTATTTGTTTTGTTTCTGAACAAAACAATTTTAGAGTTGGCTTCAAAATTGCAGAGAGACTTTTAGAAGGTTAAGAGAATAGCAAGAGGTTCCTCTATTCCTGAAATATTAACCTGCCTGAGGAAGAAAAAAAATTGTCCCAGAAACACCATGAAGCTATCTGCAGCAGGCACTTTTAAAATACAACTTGAAAAAGGGACTATTCTTAAAAAGAGAAGTAGTGAAAAGGAGCTATAGTTACACTTCTGTCTTACTACTACTAAAAATCCTAAGACTATTATGATTTCATTTTGTAGGATAGCCCACTCTACTGGGCACAAATAACAGCATCCTTTTACTTCAAGGAATAGGAATAGTTTAATTCCCTAATGACTTTACATGCAGGGGGAAAAAATTGTCCTAAATCATACCAGCTTAAGAAAAGATGCAGAACTTCCAAATCCTCCATCTTTGCAGCTCCACCATTAACAGAAACATGCAGAAATCTACTGCCTCTGTAGAAGACAAAATAAAAGAATATAGGCTTCTAAAGAGATGAGAAAGGAGAGTAGCGCTGGCACCATTCCAGCCACTTGACAGCAAGAGCTGATTCATAAAAGCAGCAATTTGCTTGACCCTGTAGATAGATCAACCATGTTTTATGCACGTTAAGGGATACCAGAAGCAATACTGTGGTCAGTTACCAGGCTCTGCGCCTTCCAAACATATCAACAACCTTGAAAATTGGCCTGATAGATAATAGCATAGGAGAAGTTAAGTGTCTCACAGACATGTCTTTGCTGCATTTAGGAAACAAGGTAGCAGCCTACTGTGGCAGTTTCTGGATCATAAAAGCAGCCCACTTCTAATTTTCTCCTCTTACAGGAAGTGCCAGAGAAGGTTAAAGCAAAACAGAAAGAGATTTTGAAGCTTTATTTTTCCCCACTGGCTTTGTCAGCTCTCACTCTCTTAGTTAAGCTGCTTTTTTGGATGTGACCTTTTCTTTCCCTTTATTAAAAGAAACTACAGCACCCACTGGGCTCCCAGGTACTGACAAGACCTCTATAAGCTACCAGAACAAAACATTTCCCAGTGAAATTTACATAGTAATTGTCTTAGCATGTCAAAATATTCAATTTACAGCAACAAGCTTCAGTCACACCATGTTTCTGTTCCAATCTAGTCTTGTCAACTGAGCCTGATTAACTAGTGATAACTAGTAATTTCTCTTGCCATTTGACAAGGCTGTAAAATTAGCTTGGGTGTGAGCTGATGGCAGGGAAAGTAATCTTTATTTTCACAGTGATTCACAGCTGGGAAGAAAGCAGGCATTACTGGGTACGGGCCTCAATAAATGTCACAACACTTTACTAGAACAAATAAACCTTCTCCAAAGCAATAGTGCTATTTTCATGAAAAAGGAAAAGAAGAAAAAAGATTAAATTGTACAATAGAAATTGTTTGTGAAATTGCTATTAAATGCACTATCAACATGTCCTGGGAACTAAGGAGGCCAAGTCCTGTGCTCTGTGTTGACTTCCATCAGCATGGAATTCATCAGAACTGATGGAACTGAATTAGGTGCTTGTTACTTTATGTCAAATTGCATCATTTTGGCCTGTCATTTACAGTCTCTTCAGCAGTACTGCATGTCTCTGAAGAAATCAAAGCCTGTGAGGTTGCCTCACTTTGTCCTTCAAACCAGAAAGTTCCTCTAACCCAGGGAAGAGACCAAGAGTCAGATTGGCACAAAGCATGTTTATGTTTGCAAAGCTTTGTTTTATGATACAGTGAGTTATAACATCATCATCACTTATGGAAAGATGTTACAATTAAAAAAAACCCCAACAATATGCTGTAAGAAACTTATCTACTCACACACATGTATTAAACCTAGGAGGCTTGGGAAATAATACATATAAGTCATTTTATACCATCTCAAAATTCCTCATTAGCAAGCGCACATCAGAAGGCATCCCAGTACTCTAATTATATTTTAGCATAAACTTCGCACTTTGTTACCTATGAATTCAAAAATAACAGATAGCAGACCGATTCATTTAATACATACACAAGCAAACACCCTCAAACCACTTTTTTTTTCACAAGTGAAGAGCATAGAAATAAAAAGTATTCAAAATTCATTCATTCAAACCTAGCATACATCTCTGATTATCACTCACAAGTGAGGCAGACATCAACATGATCAGTAAAAGCTTCTATTTTGAGGCTAAGGTCATTTTCCTGGCTGAAGAAGAAAACAGGATTAGAATTCAGGGTTTTGTCACTTCAAAGTGCATTTTAAAGTACACAACTTCAGGAACAAACCAACCTGTGACATTCAACAACCCTTTAACTTCTGTTTCAGAAACCCGAGTTATTCTTTTACCACTTGCCCTTATATTCCAAAGTATCCCATAGGCTTCTAGGAACCCTCTGGAAGCTCAGCCACTCCTCCCAGTTTTGCATCAGTCCTCAGGTGCTTCACTCAGTTGCTGTGATCATTCAAAGACCATTGAGAGGAGCCTCGAATAGATACCAGCTCCTTCAGCATTCATGAGTACATCCCATCAGGGCCATGGATAAGCGTAAAATACTTAATGTTCGAAGATAGTCTTTCTGTGGTCTAACTACATCTGGTCACCACTCCCTTTCACTGAATATTTGGTGAGGCTTACACCTCTCCCTCAAGACCGTCACCTGTACACAACAAAAGAGACAATGGGCAAGATAGTACTAGATCTGACCACAGTCTATAACACCAAAATCACAGCTGGTAGATAAAGGAGAAAATGCTGTGAAAGTGCTGTTGGGCCTCATGGACCACATGTGCCAACAAGATCAGTAAGTTCTCATACCTACTACCACATCCTGCAGCCAGCACAGCCTTCAGAAAAATGGAGCTCAAGAAGGTTGCTCACAATCAAATCAGGCAAAATAGAAGTTGCTTTTCCATTCCAGCATGGCTGCATATCTGCTGTCTTTATTACAAGAGGTGCAACAGCTGTGTTGCCCCTGAGAATGTACTGCTGGCTCAGTAAGGTATACTGAGGCTCTTCATAAAACTACTGAATTAACAACATATATCATCACTTTCACCTATGAACTTCAAAGATACAAAACCCCAGAACATCCCACATTTCTCACAAATCTTAGCAAAGCTGGATGTACTTTCCAATTTTACTATTGTGTTATTTGACAGTTAAAAGTTCAAGCCTTAATCATTGCCAAATGCTAATAGACTTGGCTACCCCAGATGTACAGCACTGGCTGGAGGGTAAATATGCTTCAGAATTCCTATCCCCATTAAGTTTAGATTTCACAGTTATGTTTACTGCAGCTTGCTATTTTCTTAGCAGTGTGGGAGGATTTACTGGATTCTAAGTAACAGGCAAAGCATCTAAACACACAACTTACTTTTCCCCACGTATAAACAGATTATTTCTTTTATCAAATAATTTTCAGTAAACAGAAACAGACCCATCAGGCTTGGACTCTCCTCACTGGCCTATTTAACACTATAGCCTATTTCTCAATAAAAGGATGGAAGGGGAATCATCAATCTCCAGCCACATTTTTGCTGTTGCTTGTATAAAATAAAAAAAAGACACACAAACACCTAGAAAGCACTTGGGAATTATTCCATGTTATTTGTTACTACCAATACATATCCTGCAGAGAAAGTGACAGCAGGCATGACAGAGACAGAAAGCCATAGATTTTCTTGGGTATAAAATATTCCTGATCCTGTTTTGAGGAGATGCACTTCAAATGGGATGCCCTGAAGCAATTGCAGAGAACAATCTGGTCAGGCTTGGAAATGGGGACATTGCCTATCAGACCACATGACTTTTCACTTTCACTACACTCTTCAGTAACTACACAAAACAGTTTAAAAACCACAGTAATATTCTCCAGCTTTTCAACTACCCACTAAAAGCACAATTTGAGTTGAAACAGTTGGTCTGTGGCCAGATAAAGCTAAGCTAATACTAGTAATCAGCTGTATGAAGAAATGCAACATGTATGTGTCTGAAGACATTTCTGATTTCCCAAAATGAATGAGACTAGAAAAAACCTTCTACTATCTTTGTTTCTTCCACCATATGATCAAAAATTCAACAGAAGATCCAAACAACTAATTACTTCGATAGGACTTATTAAATATTTGTAAGTTCAGCATTCTTAAATGATTTAGTCTATATATATATAGATATTTTTTTTTTTTTTAGCAAGGCAGGACAACCCAAGCCTGTCTTTAAGATCATAGACTGCTAAGGGAATTAATTGGAACTTAGAGTACTGGATTAAAGGCAAACTTTTAAATTTTAGTTTTATGGACAATATACATAGCCTAGATTCTGAAAAATGCACTGTATTTTTAAAAAGAAAGTTACAAAATACAATGCAATTACTACTTTTTTAGGGGATTCAGATATGGACTCCTGCCTGACTATATATCTAACTACGTCCCTTTCCCATGAGTCTAGTTATACTAGTGTTTTTGCAAAGCTTACTGAAACACAGTGATTAAAAGCAGCTCCAACTCTGTTAACTCGGCAACTAATCTAAAAAAAACACAAAAAAGGAGTCAATCAAAAACCATACTGACCGGAGAAATCCCATTATATATTCATTTAGCCTCTTTTAAAAAAAACAGTGGAGAGCAAACACACTGCATTCAAATGTTTTGAGAGAGAACCACTCAGGCATTCTCTCAGCTTCTGCTACTGAAAGGGAGAGTTTCAGTTACGCAGAACCCATGGAATGAAATTTGGTTTTGTTATTAGAAAGAAATAAAACCTCATTAGCGTTCAGGACACAGAAGATCTAACAGCCCTTAGCTAAACACTCTTATTTCTTTGATTATGAAAATGCATTTCTTCTGAGGGTTGTGAAAATTTAACATCTAAGAAAAACGAGTATAGTTCAGATTTCTAAAAAGGAATTCTGCTGAGAGTGACAATGAAGGGCCAGCACTTCACACACAGCAACAGCAAGACCAGCAGAAAAGGATTGGAAACACTGACTCCAATCAGTGCCAGCCCACACAGGCTAAAAACCGTAAGTTACAAGAATCAGGGTGGACATTTTTAATGTACCACAAGAATGGGAACAATTTCATTACCAAATGAATCTATCTAGGCCCAGAGAAGCCCTAAAAGGATGAGATTTCTTGTGATAGGTTACTCAGGCAAGCTGGGAAGGATTTGCTCATCTGATCTGTGACTAACCAAGTCATAGAATCATAGAATAGCTTGAGCTGGAAGGGACTCACAAGGACCATTAAGTCCAACTCCTGCCCCTACACAGGACAAGAGTCACACCATGTGCCTTAGAGCATTTTCCAAACACTCCTTGAACTCTGTCAGGCTTGGTGCTGTAACCAGTTCCCTGGGGAGCCTGTTCCAGTGCCTGACCACTTTCTGGGTAAAAACCACCTTTTTCTAATATCCAACCTAAACCTCCCCTGACTCAGCTTCATGCCATTCCTTATGGTTCTGTCACTGGTCACCACAGAGGAGAGATCAGCGCCTGCCCTTCATCTTCCCCTTATGAGGGAGTTGCGAACTGCAATGAGGTCTCCCATCTGTCTCCTCTTCTCCAGGCTGAACAGACCAAGTGACCTCAGCCACTCCTCATACGGCTTCAGCTCTACACCCTTCATGGTAACTCCTCTGGATGCTCTCTAATAGCTCTTTATCCCTCTTACATTGTGGTGCCCAAAACTGTACACAGGATTTGAGGTGAGGCTGCACCAGCACAGAGTGGGACAATCCCCTCCCCTGCCTGGCTCGCAGTGCTGCACTTGATGCACCCCAGGATATGGTTGTCAGCAATAAGTCTACAAATTTTAGACAAAAGGAGACCTGTTGTAGAAATTAAGCTACACAAACATACCAAACACAAAACTTTTTAATTATAGAGCTTGCAACTGTATTAGTAACAGGGACTAAATTGAATTCCCTGATTCAATAATGAAAAGCTTAGAAAATGGATTGTCTAGTATACAAAGACTTAAGAGCTTGAAACAGGATAGATCACAAAATTTATATTCACTGCTCAGACTAGATGATTGCAATCCTTCCCCCAAGCCTCATTAAAAACACATTTAGAACGCTATTAAAAACGTGAGTCAGATTCAGTTTTGTTTGAACAAAACTGGAATGAATAGCAGAATATTTAATAATGTGGAAAAGGTAAGAATTAATTTTAACTGATACATTCATGTTAGAATATGTAGCATTTCTCTTTCTACAACAGAAAATAATGCCAACTTTTTCCCTAGCATTAGCAGGTTTGTTGTATGCTGGACTACAGAAACTGGCATGAAGCGGGTGAAAAAAGAAGTGAATAAAAACACTCCTCTTGTGGATTTTGAAATCTTTCTTATACTAGTACAGAATTTCTAACCCCCAGATATTAATTCCATTGCTTTCTCTCAATACTACCCAAAACCCCTAATGTTGCCTTTCACTTTGGGAGACCAGAACTCTTACTTTCACTAAATCAGTCCTGAAACCCAATAAACTGAGGTGATAAGCCTCTTACAGATTGTTATTTAGAATTAGGGGGGAAAAGAAAATGTTTGTTTGTTTGATTGTCCCTTTGTTTAAACTTAAAGACAGGGGTGACTGTGGGCAGAGAACAGGGAATTAACTATTGTAGCTTGGAACACACTGTGCCAAGACATTCACACAAGAGTGGGGCAGACACAAGACATCAAAGACCACTTAGAAATGGAAAAAATAATTTGGGTACAGTTATGAGATAGAAATAAACCATGGGAGATATTAAAGGGATGCAATAAAGACATATTAAGGAAACAGGAAAGGTCAAGTCAGTCTTAAAATAGAAATTAACCGTTTCATTTCTCTAAAGATTTTTTTTAATAGCAAACACATTTTGCTGTCCGAAAAAGGAAAGGAGAAGCAATCATAACATCTTGCTGAGGTGTTTTAAATATCACAGGAAAAATATTATTAAACAAATCTGAAAACCTGAATTTCTCAGAGCTCAATCATCTAAGCATTTGTTTAGTGCTACCCATCCCCTGCTAAGTGTTATTTGCAAATCCTAAGCCCCATTACCAAAGAGACTCAGAAAGAGAAAGTTTATTTGGGTTAAAAAGAGCAAGTTTTTTCTGCTGTCTTTGCATACTTCCCAGAAAAAAACAAACACTTGGAAGTGGTAGTTAAAATTTCTTTGGTTTGACTTTGGAATAAAATATTTTTGACATTATTTTAGAGAAATGTAGAAATTACTGTAGCTGCTCTTTTGACTTCAATAAATTTGTATTCAAATTGCAGGATTTACTAGGCAGTTTTGTTGCATTTGAAGGTTTATTTTGTGAATTTTCTCTACTGACAGCAATAAAACCATTCTATTTGGTTCTATAAAGCATATCATAGTATTTTCAGAAAACCAGTCTTCAGCAGATGATGACCATTTTTCGTGCAAATGGCATACACTAAATAGAGACAGAGGATCAAAACTCAGAGTTTATAATACTTGCATCTCTCACAAATCTGCACAAGACGACAGCGAAAAACCTCAAAGCAGTTACAAGCTCCACAAAGCTAAACCCTTTATAACACTCAAAAGCTGGCCAAACTAGACCTTGCCTGCTATAATACCACACTCGATTTATCTACTGTAATGTTTTTCTTGGAGAGAAATGACATCATTTTCCAATTAGTTTCTCTGAAAGCAGCTGTATTAGTGCCATGGTTTAGCTCCAGCCCCTAGCACAGTCCCTGCACGCAAGGATGACATGCAAATTCATGATGAAAAGTAACTCTAGTCCAGCCAAAACTAGCACAATGAGGTATGAACTACTTCACATTTCACACACACTTCTGAAGAGAGAAGACGTTTCCAAACATGAAGTGCAGTTTGAGACTGGCCATATTTTAACACACAGCAGCCAAGAGATGGGTTTGTTTCTGACAGCAGGTCAGAAAGCATTGCCAGACTTCTGTGTATCTTGGAAGTTCAAGAAATACAGTGGCTTCAAGGTACAGCCATCACAAGCATTGAGCCCAGCTTTGTCTCCTTAATTGATGCACTACTTCATAGTGCAATTATAGCATAAGAACATTCTTTTCCTTTATATTTAGATGGTAAGTGATATAGTCAATTAACTAATGGGCTCTTGTTAATGAGTGTTTAACATAAGGAAGGATAGAAGGACATGACTCAAGTCAGTTCAGCCAGGACACTACTGAAACAGCCACCATACAAGATTTCATTGAACGCCACAGGAACCCAGCTGGATCGGAACATGGAAACAATGCAGACACCTAAGGATACGAGCTTCCCAAATGAGTCACTTAGGTGCAAGTCACAGAAAGATGGTGGTGGGGAAAAGAGGGCTGAGAAAGGCTGGTGTAGTACCAGCTCGTTCCTGATACGTCACTTCTGACAACACACGGCCCTCATTGCTTCTAGAGACATGCATGGAATGTCAGGGACTGTGAGGACAGCAGCAGGTGACAAAGAGGTTGCCAAAAGACCAATTCACAAAACCACAAAGGGATGGTAAACCTGACAGCTTCCTTTTAGTAATCCCCAGTTTAATAATTGTCCTCTGCAGTTTCGCTAACAGAGGATGCTTGATGAACATATTTATTATACCAACAATGTAATCTACCAGAGTTTCAATGCTATACAGCTGTACATTAGAACACAAACTTCTTGAAAACACTCAGTATATGATTTCAGGTAATTTGACAAAGCAAAAAGCAAAAAAGGTATATAAAACATACAGCTTGTTACAAGTTATTTCTTTTTACTTAATCCTATGCAAAAATTACTAATAAATACAAATTAAGAGATAAATAGGTTGCTTTTTTAAAACAATGCAACAATTAAATTAGACCATTAACAATTAAAATTAAATTAGAAACATCTCTAACAAAAGGTTAATTCCTCCACAGTGAATTATTTTTTTTAAACTCTTATTATGCAAACAATTATATACTATTCATTCTTTGAAAAAGACAGTTCCACATTTGACAGAAAAAGAAGTGTAAGTTGCCATGATATTTCTCTTCTCCCTGCATTGAGAACTTCTGTCAAGCTCTGAAGTTCTGCCCTATTCTCTGACAACTTTTCATACCAATATAAATTAAGAAGAGAGAAGATACCTTAACATGAAACATTGTATAACAGAGAGAATTGTTTCTGAAGGAAAATACAAACATAGTCATGGAGGCATTTAGTTTTGTCTCACTCCTGTACCTTTTCACCCATACACCAGTGGTGTAACATCCAATTAAAAGAGGAGGAACATGCCAGGTAAGAAGACAAATCAAATCAGCCCTCTCTTCTGAATGACTCTAGAGGACCAGAGTATGGAGCCAAAAAGGCAAAAGTGCCCCTTTTCCATTCACAGGTAGGAAGCTCTACACTTTGTAAAAAGGAGCCAAAAATTAAAGAACATGAAAAGAAAGATAGGTTTGCTGTATGATGATTTTTAGCTCAGTGGTTACTTTCCAGAATAACCTTTATCCTTTATTTCTCTATGTTATATTAATGCTGTTAGGGAACAGTATCATCATCCAGTGCCCACAAATTCTGCCTGTGCATCATGCACGTTCTATTTTCACATAATTCTATACTGCATAAATCAGTTGAAGTATCAGCACCCAGTCACCAGCAGCTACTAGATTGTTTTATCTTTTTATGTAACAAAACCAAAGAAACATTTTGCAAAAACAGCCAAAAACTATATACAAGTTGTCACTCTGCTCCCCAGCCCAAAGATCTGCAGCCATTAACCAAATGAGAACATGAGCAATTCTGTGAATGCTTTTTAGCACAATTCACTACACAGAAATTTAATCAAAATCATTCTGTAATGTAAAGAGGCCTTCTATAGTCTTAATGTGTTACTAAACAGATAAGAACTCACTTTAATAGACAAAGCAAATTATTTAATAACAGCGGTAAATTTTCCACTTCCTATTTAATAAAATGATTGTTTTTTGTTGATTGAGGGTTCATGTTTTACCTTCCTTGAAAACAACTTATTTAGAGATATACAAGGATAAAATCTTAAAAATTAAATAGTCCAGGAAACAGTTTACTTACTTAGGATGTCGGATGTCTGGCAGGGATCGTTCCAGTGCTATATTGTTGCTAACAAATATGTTGAAGCCATTTTCCCGATAAGCAGAATCATCATGGTCTTCCTCTGTAAGAGGGTATGGTTTTCCATGTTCACCTTTCCCTATAACAAAACAAAACAATTATTTGCCTCAAACCTACAGCAAAAAATGTACTACAAAAAAAGACAAAAAAAAAGTTACACTGAACTTCAATTACAACACTGTGCCTGGAACACCTCAATGAAACTTCTTGCAATGTCTTTAGCAACACTCCTGTTATTTCCAATATAAAAACAGAAAGTAGCTACAAATAACAAGACTCAGAAGTCCCTCTGAATTCACCAATTCATTGAACTCTCCTCCTTCCAGACACACAATCAGGTTAAAATCATGTTATACAGAAAAAAATTCAATTGTAAACCAAGACCTTTATTTTGCATAGCAAAATTATAAACAAATGGATCAGTTCCAGCAACATGCCTTTCAATCAATATGAGGAACCTAGTTATTTAGTTACTTTACATTATAGCACCCCTACCATCCACTCATGTTTTCAGAATCCAACTTTAGCACTGAAGTTTACGGTGTCCAACTTTCCAGGAGAAACAGTAAGGAAACCAGATGTTTTGCTCCAGGCTCCTTGAACACCCTTGCACTCCTAGGGACAAGACAGATGTACTCAGCATTTCTAATGTCACAGCACTGTGGAGTTGGTTTCAGAAACTGGTCACTTTGTGCTTCCCCAAAGAAATCATCTGCTTGTTCCCTGGCAAAGCACAGACTTTCTGTTCCAGCTTTTTATTCCCAAGTTAGCTCATCATCAGTCACTTGGCTTGCTTAGTACCTACCTCAGGCTACTACTACCTTTTCTGGTAAGAGAACAGAGAACAAATAAAAATACTTCAAAGAAAATCAGAATATAAAAGCCTTCAATTCTTCTCAACTACTTTTATTCTTCTCATTCTTGCAGAGGATGTACTCTTCAGAGTTTCAAAACCCTTCAAGCCTACTCAGGTTCTCAAGAAGATATGTTTTCCTTTACATCTCATTGATCAGGCTATAACCTCTCTATCCTTCTACCTCCAGGCCCCCTCATAAGAAAACACCTCCTTTTATCTGCGCTCTTCTAGAGAAATTAATCAACTGGATTCAGTAACCAATGGAACGCACACGATCCTCAGCTAATTAGGAGCAGATACAGGAGAGGATGAAGAGGAAAGCAACCAGAAGCTGAGAGAAATGTCCAGTGATATCTTTAAAGCCCGTCAGCCTCTGTCAATGATCTATCTCACATTGCACAAGCACAAGACATTAAAAACACAGAATATGCAATTAAGGGTGCTGTAGTCACCGCATTTTAGAGTTTTTTTTGCTAAAATAGAATTTTTTTATTCCAAAATTTGTGCATATATTTACAATTTCATTTAAATTCTTAATGAAAACAACTACTATTACTTACAAGGGGGAAAAATTAATTTGTATCACGAAGCACTTGTTTATTTCCTGACTAACAGGTATTTTGTCATTTTTACCCCCAAATGCATGCAACACACATAATATAAAATCTGAGACTAAGCTTTTTATGTGAATCTTTATGATTTTATACTGATAATGAGGAGGAACTATAATACTAAAAAATCAGCTAATGATTCAAAGTACTACTCAAAATTCAAAAGTACAATTGTATCAAATATGATTCATACCAAAGTTATGTCACAAGCTAATGTCATTCAACCCTCAAGACATATAAATTTTAGCCCCTCTCTTGCAGCATATATTCTAAATAGATCAAAGGGAAATATTTTAACTGGCTATTAGCAAGACATTGATCCAGGCAGTTACTAATACTTTGAAAATTCCAAAATAAATGACCTATATGATTAAAACATACTATTGCTAATAATTTTTTTTACTATAAAATTTCCTGTATATTCCAGCTATCCACCCTGTATAAAGAGAGGTGGATTCTTGCTTTGCTTTTCTTAAATGAGTCTATTTGGCTATTCAGGAGATGAGTATTTTTCCTAACAGTAGACTTTTCTTCATAATGTCCCTTAATAGTGAAAAAGCATTTTTAAAACAGTCTTCCATTCTTCCCCACCAAATATGGAGCACTATCACTGTGCATAAGCCAAAAGAATAGATAGCATTGCTGTTATCTAAAGCAGCTCAAGAACAGACAGAGCTTTCTCCTATCATGGTGTGTAAGTACTTGACCAAATTGCTTTTGCACTTACGCAGTACAGCTCAGCCATGAGGTGCACTAGAAGTTGTGAGGTATGACTCTTTCCTAACACTGTGTTAAAATACACATGTAGAGCAGAAACAGGCTTGTGCCCTTTTATGAATGTCATGACTATTTCTCCCAGCTTTTTGTTTGTCTGCTCTCTCACCCTGAGTTCCTCCTGATTAGCTAGGGATCCTTAGCTAGGGGAGTCATCTGTCAGGTCCAGCTGGAAGCAGTTTGCTAATTTCTGTAAAAGAGCTCAGATAAAAAGAGATCACTCCTTATGAGTAACCTTGGAAGGAGAGCAATAGAGTTCAGAAGATATACGTTAAAAAAAAAATTAAGCACAACTTTTGGGTGATCATTAGGCTTGAAAAATTCCCATTGTAGACAAAAGTGCCATGTACAAGTCTACTCAGCATTAAAAAAACATCATAAGCACAGAAAACTCTCCTGTCACTGATTGACCTTCCTAGATGGCTAACAGTAATTTCTATCATTGCACAATGGTAGGACCTAAATGTCAGGATAAAAGGGGGAAACTTCACAATGCAAGAAGAAAAAAATTCTGGTGAAGAGGACCATGATTAAGTGTAATTTCCCATTACTGGCTACATAAGGCTACTTTAAATCTACTGATAGATAGATATAAGCCCTCTTAAACTGTCTCTTCTGTCTGAAGGCAAAATGGCAATACAGGAAGTGCAACAAGGCTATAAAGTTCTGTAAGAACCGAGAGCAAAAAACCCCATTGGTGAAATTTTGGCCTCTTTGCATCTAAAAGGGGACTCACCCAGATGTGATGGATAAAACCAACCCAGCACAAAGACTCGATACTAACTTTCTCTGAGGCTGGTTTACAATTGCAGTAAAAATAACCTCATAAACTAAGGACAATCAGAAGTTTTAGTTCAGGATTTTGATTTTTCAAGGACGGGAGAAACCCAATAGCACAAGAATGACACATATATTCAACCTGGGCCGCTTCATGGGAAGCCGTACAGTAATATTTAATTCATACACTGCTGTCTTACCTTTGTGATTACAGAATTATTACTTTGATTTTTAACTAAGTATTCAATGTAAGCAAATGTGAAAATATGCTACGTTTTCCTCTTAAGACACTACAATGGTT
The DNA here is from genome assembly GCA_013397935.1 of Dasyornis broadbenti. Taxonomy (NCBI): domain Eukaryota; kingdom Metazoa; phylum Chordata; class Aves; order Passeriformes; family Dasyornithidae; genus Dasyornis; species Dasyornis broadbenti. The sequence goes on from VZRN01004271.1 coordinate 110,528, forward strand.
TTGGGGTCAACAACTCTGCATTGCTCAGTACTAGGTTATTGTAAGAGGTTTAACACACCATCTCAAAATGCTTTTCCACAGATATATTAAAAAAAAAAAGGTAAAGTACGATATAAGAGACATCAAGATAAAGTACTGCCTTGGCCGAATATTAGATACTCCATAAGGCATTTTTAGCCCTACTGAGCGATATTAGTGTATCCCAGGATACAATACACTGCATACCTAGCCCTAAAGATTTTCAGTTCTATGCTTGACAACTTGTGATAACTGATAGTTCAAGGATACCTCAGTTAAGCATCTTCTGCTTATATATAATGCAGATACAGCAGAAGAATAAACCCTCTTGTTCAACAGATGGCACAAAGGAAAGATGACTAAGGTGAAACAAAAAAATAAAAATCCATTTTGTATATTTAGTGCAAAAGTAATTGCAGAGTAATGGCTCTGGATCAGCCACATTGCTATAGTTGCCAAGTACTATAATTATAAAGAGAACAGGGGGATCGTTGGCAAAATAGATCAACTGTAAATTAATTTGAACGTGCAACAGCAAAGGAGTTCTGCACTACTTCCATATGCAATGGATAGGGGACCTTGCTTAAAATTATAAACAACAAAACACATGGCAACAGGTTCTCATTTCAGCGTCCTTTGGGTTTTCTCTTGGGGTTTTGTTTCTATAATTCAGATGAACATTATTTATAATTCAATAGGCATGGTAAAAAAGATAGGCTTTGCCATATAAGTTGAAGAAGTTAAGCAATAGCTTGACATCTTAACACAGGAAACCAAGTGGATAAAGAACATAAGCCATTCTGTGTCTGTGGCGAAGAACTGTGTACAAATCTGAATTATTTACTGTTTACACTCACTGCTATTAGTTTACTCAGGCATGACTACACAGCTACACTAAGTCAAGACTATAATGCACATAAGTATTTAAGCACAGCCTTTAATTCAAGCACTCAAGCATCCTTTAACCCTAAACCATTTGTAGTAGGGAATAAGAATTCTCCATGTGCTAAATGCTTTAGTACATACAAGGAGCTCATTTTAATACATGAACCCAAAAATAAGTAATTCTTCTTACTTATAGTGCATTTTATTATTTTGGGCAAGTTAATTTTGCCCTTCTTTAAAATATGCATTAGGAGTTATTTCTAAATATTCCACCAAGAATCTAGCAAGCTCATCTGTGCTCATCACACAAACTCCAAGCCCGTCCTCTCCCATGAAAGTTCTCACAGTGAGAAGGATGTCTAATCTTATCCTAGAGCAATCTTTCAATACAGACCTGAAGTCCCATGAGGGGAGAGTGATGCTATTTCTTAGCAAAGGTAGACAGAGAAACACAAACTCCAAATGTATGCAGTCACACACCAGCCTCAAAGAAAGAGTACAAGGAGTAAAATGGGAAATAAAGATCAGCAACAGAGTAAGAGCACTTGAGTCAGAGATCTTATATCTTTTTGACACAAGCTTTCAGATAATAACCTTTTTGATCCCTGATATGGCAACTGGACAAGTCAGAGGGCAAAAACTCTGTTTAAAGTAATCTGTAGTGTCTTTTACATAATTTCTGAATTTTTCCTAATGTACAGTTGTATGCCAGTCTGCCATCTTTCACTGTGGAGATCAACTTAATATTATTTAGATAACTAAAACAGATTAGCAATTCAAACTCCCAACACATTCTGCATTTTTGGGAAATGAATTTCTATTTCAGTACAAACAAAATAATTGTATTCCTTATTTTTCCTTTTCCTCACAGACAGAAGGGCAGGATGTGGAAATCACCTTCTCCTTTCATACTAGAAAAGGAATTGCTTATTTTGAGCAAATGCCTTTTGTGGTTTTGCACATTTATGTTAATTTCCAATAATACAGATGAAAATTTTAATTTAATAAATGCATGAAGGATCTTTGCCAATTTGTTAGGGAGACAGAAAATTAAAACTGCATGTCTCACATTAAAGTATTTGCCCTCATATCAAATGGAACTACCCAAGCAGCAAAAAATGTGTAGGTGTATATTTATATGTATATAAAATGGTTTTTCAAATTGAAAGTAAAGAACATTTTTCTAACTGTATGAATAGTAAAACAATGGAATAGACAATTCAGGGAACTGTGGAATCCATGTACAGGCATGCAAGAAATGATACCATGCCTCAGAGAGATGTCTGATACAACTCTAGTCATAACTATCAAGGTAGATCCCAACCTTTAATTTCTATGAACACTATGATAAATAGAAGGAGAACTGACTATATACTATAAAACTTGCATCAGAAACTGAAGTGTATTTATCTCAGGTATATTCTACTTTTCCTAAACTTCTCAGAGTATCTCAGTTGTACATTTCATTACCCTAATTTATATTATAGGAAAGGAATTTAATTGATTTTGCATCAATGGAAACGGGATAAAAAGTATATTTTAAAATTATATTATTACTACTCTACCTTGTAGTAGTTTTAAAAAGACACTGCAGTAAGATTTACAACACTTTTAATTATTCATTACATAACTCTGTCAAGGTCTGAGGCAATATAAAAGGCTTTTTCTTAGCATTACAGACACAGAAGTAATCAAATCTTACTTATGCAAAAACATTGTCAAGGAAATCCTGAACAATAAATTTTCAAGCAGGAATAAATCATTTCTTTATAAAGATATAATAAAATTTATTTATTACAGTTTTAATATTGAACTATTACAGAAAACAACAATCAAAAATTCACTTGATTTTCTGGTAGAAAGTATTAAAGTCCCTACTATTTTAGCTATCTTCAGATGACAGTAGTACACACAGGTTTTCTTTTCAAGGATCATGTAGTTCTTGGTAAGTGGCATGGAGATCTTATTGGGAGCAAATATGAGGCTTTGTCCTCTCTGGATTGCTGCTACAGTAATATGATGTCAGCAGGAGAAATATGAACTAAATTGCTTCTCTCTTCAGGAATGGCTTTATACAAATAGCATAGGTTGTGAGAAAAAGGGAGAAAAAACATATAACTTTAAATTTTGTTATTTGACTGCCTGCTCACAATCAGAACTAAACAAAAACACCTCAACAAAACAACCAAACCACAAAAAGAGAAAAACAAAACAAAAAAAAAAAAAAAAAAACCAAACCAACCAACCAAAAAAACCAAAAGAGAAGAACATGCTCCTTAAAAAATTTAGAAGAGTACATTCATATTGTACTGTAGTTGGAGCTTTGGAGTAATGTTTGCTTATCATAAACATGAAACAAAAATGAAAGGAACCTGTTACTAACACAAAATGAAATCTCGACATATAGCGGTGATGTGTTCTGGCATTCCTCAACGCAGAGTGGGTAGGAAGTAGGTAAAGAGCATTTCCTGGAGAGAGAGGAAATGAGAGGGACAAATAGGAATCTCTGAAATGTACATATTTTACAGATGTTTGAGAAGCATTTCTATAAAACAAATATCCAAGTGAAAATAAAAAGCAAATTACAGCTTTGTAACTGTATTAAATATAATTTCCAGGTTTCCACAGACTTAATAGGCCTGGGCCAACTCTTCGTGTTACTTTAAGACCATAACTTCTGTGTCAGACTGCCAGCAAAAAATGGCACAAGATTTTTTTTTTTTAAGACTCCATGAAGCAGGAGAAGCTGATTACCAATATTCTGTACACATCATGGACATGGTACTACTTCATGTGCATTTCTTTAAAGCTGAAACAAGAGAAAATGATAAAAATGACAGTTGTCAGGCTGAGCAGCACAAAAATGAGGAGCAATAGTGGCAGTGAGCAGAAGAATGAATGAGTGTACCAAGTGGAGCAAGCAACAGCAGCATCTGGCAGAGTGTCAAAAGTCTCAGGTCACAGCACAAAGCTCTGGAAACTTCAGCTGAGGCTTGTTACCTTGCAGGACTCCTCAGTTCCCAGGAGTAAGGAAGGCTTTGGCTCAGGAGTGGGGAACAATCAGCTGGCCTAGCTGTTGCCTTGACAAAGTGGATTGCAAAATTATTATTGATACACTTCAGGAATTAACTCTTATATGTTACCTGTTTATCTGTAATAAAATACTGTTTGCTGAGTTAATTAATTTACAAGAAGAAAAAATTAGCTCAGTGCTCTTGAGATTAATTCTTCCAAGTATCTCGGCATTTTACTAGATGTCACTTTAAAATGCAACCTGGCATTTGCCGTTGGCAGTGGTGTCCTAGCAGAAAAAGGGCATTATACAGGCAACCACTGGAAAAATCCAACTCTGTATCTTACAACTTTCAAATAACCAATATGAAATGAGTGATATAAAAACAAGAAACTGCGGTTTATCTTAAATACATGCATTTTTCCAATTAATCATTTTCAGTTAATTAATCAATAATTAATTCCTAAATAATATAGCCTGTGCTTTATGGAACATTAGAGTAAAGTACCCCTCACCTTTCTCATTCATTTGAAACATTAAAAATGCGGCATCTAAATTTCCAACATGTGCATTGCAGAGTAAAAATACGGGGGGGGAGTGATTGCTTTAAAATAGATTATGAGGTAAACCAGTAGGATTGTTTTGTTTCAGCAGATGGATGACTTCATATCAACCCTGAAAAGTCAACTGTCCGAAGGCTTGAATAAACGTTTCACAAAAACAGGCAACAGAATTTTTCTTAGAAGATACGGCTTTTAAAACTTGCTGTAAGTACTACAATGGTTTGCTGGGTGGAAAGACTCATTCTACCTCCCCATTTCCACTTTAATAGGTCTGGCAAAAATAAAAGAAAAAAACCAGACCATACTGTTTGGTTTGTCCAGTGTATTTAGAATGCCACACTGTACAATGCAAGATAAGCAGCAACACATGCTGTTTTGATATGAGTTGCTCTATCACTTTAGCAGAGAAGCAATAACCTCAGTAGTATTCTGCAGGCTGAGCTGAATCTAATCATAACTCTGTAGCCAAGGGATGCACAGTACATCTTCTATTTAGTCTAACTACTTATCACCAAATGCCACAGCCTCCAGAATGTTTTTTTCATTTAATATTAGAACAGACTGGCTGTAGACCATTAATCAGAGCCAAATATTGAATGAGCAAGCATGTGAGAAACAGAATTCAACCATAAAAAAGGCTGCACAGTTTCATTAAGTAACTGAACAACCGAGTAGGATAAAAAGTATCTACTATGGAACAGGACCTGAAAAAAAAATCTTCTAATAATGGTAAGGTGTTTGTTGCAGTACATTATTAATTAATTCACACAAAAAGCCTCAAGAATGGCATTCTAATAGTCTCCAGTACCAAAGGGTCTCATATAATTAATGCATATGGTCAAGCTAGTGTCTTGAAAAAGCTCAAACTAAAGCATCCCTAACAAGGTTATATACAGGAACCAAACAGATCCATAAAGTTAATGCCAAATTACAGTTGCACTGGTAGTGTTTCAGAAAATGCCAAAATACAAAATGACAGGGTCATAACAGCTGTAATTAACACTGCAATTATCCCTGCTCCCCTATTTTTCTTCATTCTAAGACATATTATAACCATGTGCTGTTTACCATATACTATCACAGGAAAACAAGTAGGATGTTCCACGGAACAGATTTATTAATACAGAATCCTTTTTGTCCTTTTTTTATTTTTTTTCTCCCCCCATGAATTCAACCCAAACTAGCTCTAGGAATTGGCTTTGTGGTTGTCACACAAAGAAGATGGAATAACCTGTAAAAAATGAATTTAGCTATGTGTGAGCCAACAGCGTGCAATGGTGTAGTCACTCTTGTACATGAAGCATTATTCCATGATGTGCATCCTCCAGAGAACACATCAGCTTTCCCAGCTCCCAGTAAATTTGGATTTAGCCTGTATGATCCCTACAAAAAAACACAAAACCAAACCACAAACCTCCCCAAAAACAACAACAACAGCAACAAATATGTGTCTATATATATATATATACACACACACATAAATTATAACCATTCTTACATATGGAGATAGTAAATATTCACATTAAAGTCTGAGGCAAACCCAAGAAGTAGAACTAAGCCATCTGATTCCCCACATGGTGACTCAGTGAGACAAGGACAAACTTATTCCTTCTGTAAATCTGAGAAGAATGCAAATAAGCAAGCAGTGTTTGCACACTCTGGGCATGTTTCTCAGGTGGTATATAAGTGGTTTATTGCCTTTTCAGGTCTGTTTAGATTTATACATTATAAGCTGAGTATGTAAATAATTACCTGGGTTAATATAAAAAACAGGCAACCCCACAAATTCTGAGATACAAGAATTATCATCAAGGCAAGCAATATAAACCCAGATAACTGAAACAACTTATGTCATGTTCTTGGGACTGGCCCCCTTCTGCTTTACTGAGCACACTTTGAATCTCAATGCTCTTCTCTTTTTCATGTTTTCTTTCAGCAAATCAGACACATTACTCTTGTGAAAACTTTTGATACTGCACACCCTGCTCCATATAGTCACTACTACCACACTTCCCAGGGACTGCCTTTCCTTCTGCTTATAAAAGATACTAATGCTGCAGTCATTAGTATTGCCTTTTATCATTCATTTTGTGGTTTAAAATGCATTCTTTATTTTAAAAAGCCTTACAACTGACTGACACTCCCATGGTAAGGAGAGCTAAAATTAATGCTTGACCTGCTATGAGCACAGCTCTACACAGCCCTGTTCCTCCCTTGCCATTGATTCATATCTTTCTGAATAATACATGTCTAATTAATGCCAACTATTTCTCAAACGCCTGACACAAATTTGGACAAATTTGCTGTACTAAAGTCAATTGAAATTTCCAGTCAATATATGCTGTGGAATCAGGCAGAGGCAGAAGTGGAGACTTCAAGAACAACCTTCAGCCAGGATCTGAACAGATTTTCAACTAATTAGTTTAAAATATTTTCTATTCAAGAGGACAACTCATCGCTTACAGAACACAACTAAACATTTATCCCAAGGCCACATTTATGCATAATTCAGCAGGAACCCAATATGTCCATTGGGAACTTCTCTGGAAAAGTTAACTTGTTGAAAACTGATGACAGGATTCAGCCAAAAGTATTTGCTGGTTTTTTTTTTGTGGTTTTTTTTT
>VZRN01004271.1:117689-152289 GCA_013397935.1 Dasyornis broadbenti
TTTTGTTTTTTTTTTGTTGTTGTTGATATTTGGGCTAAAAGCAGCAAATAAAAAATATATTTTGACAGACAAAATTTTAAAATTGCAGTCTTTTTTTCCCCCAAATCTTATATAAGTGACAGAACTTAACTAATATTATTAAAGGATAGACATTCAAGTTAAAGTCTGTTTGTGAACCAAAACAACATTTTCTAATTTTACCACAAACAGAAAAAAATGTCAATTACTAACTCAAAGTCTCAAATGTACACAGCTTGAAATTTCAGAAGTATATTAAGAAAGTCCATAAACATTTATTTCTTACCGAGAAAATTTAAAAAATGTTAAACTCCATTATGCAGATTTGTGATGTATTTATTTACGCAGCACACAGTAACTCTGAACTCTACTTATGGCTGTAAGATCAAAAGCCGCTCAATAAATCCAGGTTTTGAGGAGAAAGATGTTTAGCAACCATGTTAAGAGAGCAAGCATACACAGTTCCCCAGCCCTCCATAACTACAGGTAACAGAGGAATAGGATGTAAAACAGAGATCTACTTTAATTGTAGGCTTTGTTTCAGACACATTACCAGAAATTCTACCATTTAATTATTAAGTATTTTTAAAACTAGAAATGCAGAAAGAAATCATCATACCTCACATTTTCCAGAGAGGAAAAATCCCCTTAGTTTGTCTATTTTGTTGCTATTAATTCATCTCTGCATGTGATATGTTTAAACTCAGAGAAAGTGTTTCTGCATATGTTTAATTAAATGTTTCCTGTACTTGCTTAAAAAGTAAACCAACATCTTTACAATAGTGAGAGAAATTATAACAAAGGATTTGGACTGAGTTAAGAATTGATGTTCTGCTGTGGTGAGATGACCCTGCTTGGATGCCAGGTGCTCACCAGGGCCACTCCATCACTCCCCTCCTCAGCTGGACAGGGGAGACAAAATATAATAAAAGGCTTGTGGGTTGAGGTAAGGGCAGAGAGAGATCACTCACTAATTTCTTACATGGGCAAAACAGACTCGACTTGGGGAAAAATGAACTTATTGCCAAGAAATACTCAGAGTCTCAAAATTTCAGAAGTCTTAAAAAACAAAAAGAAAAAAAGATGAAAACATGATCTGTTATTACAGTTTATTACAGATTTTAAAAAGTTGATCATTGCATAAACTGGGGGAAAAATATAATTTCAATACCATACTGAAGTAGCAGCATGTTAGTTACTTGTTTAACTTTCTCATTAATAGCAGCTAATTAAAATGTCAGCCCTCTAGAACTTTAACTACTCACAGCTTTCACTCTTTTGTGAAACGTCAAGTATGGATTTCTTCCCAGTAAAACCACTTTAGTAAAAGCTGGGAACAAACTATATGGAAAAAAAAACCCAATAAACTAACATGTTATCTATTTAGAGGCTTCTTTTGTTTTTGTGTGACAATATTAGAAACAGATTAGTCTCTCAATTCAAAAATCCTTTAAGTATTCAATAACCAGAGTTGCTTGGAAAGAAGATCTGGGAGGACAACTTCTTTTAGTGTGTGCAACTTGCCCTCTGGAAACTTATCTTTCCCAACTTTATGTACCAGTACTCACTGTATTTCAGGTCAGTCTCACCTTTCGTAAACTGCCATGGAATAAAAATGCAAGAAACAACTAAAAGTATCAGTAACCTCATATACATTAACCATAGTTTCCAAAATATATACAAGCTATCCAATTAATTAGCATGTGAAACAGAAGTAATGGTCAGGGTAATCTGAAATTACTTCAGCTATCTTTTAAAAATATAAAAATGCAAACCATTTCATGAGAAATTTCAAGAGAAAGACTGTTTCCATGTTTTAAGAAAATCTATAATGAACTTTAAATGTGCATCTTGATTTATATACTTTTTTAGCATTTTTCCACTGAATTTCCTGGCAAGTTTTACTATTCAGATTTCAACAACACCTGCAGAACCTTTAGTCAAGATTGTCTAAAAAAAAGTTTATTTCTACCTTGTAGATAGCAGAACTTACACAGGTTGGAAGAACAAAATGTCACTCACTCCTAGAAATGTGGTTTCTTTTTTTTACTTTCTTTATATCAGGAGGAAGACAGATTGCCCCAGACAGCACTTCACTGCAAGCATGCAGGGCGAACAACTTTGTGTCACATAATCATATCCAAAAGGTAGCTCTGTTCCTTGAGAGGCAGTGATTACAGGGAATCGTTTGAAGAGCTAGTGTCTATAAAACAAATTATAGCAAAACAATCATACATCTCTGCCTTTTCACATATATTCACTGGATGTCAGACAAATGGTTTCACCAGTCCAATAATTTTCCTCTGTCAGCTTATTTAATGAAAATAGGAAGGAAAAGAAAGTCACCTTACATATATTTCAGTCATAAACTGCATTGAGATAACTATACGAGACTTGTACTTGCAAACTTAATTCATATCCTCCAAAGAAAGAAGTTAGGACAGGAAAGTAGGCATTATTTATTGGGTTTTATTTTTTTTTAGCAATCCAAAAATCTTGTTGGCTTTTGAAGAGCAAAAGGCTAAAACAATACTCCAAAAATGTTTTTGTGAATGTAAAACTACGTCCTCTGCTAAACTGTACTTTCTATACATGAAAATAATTAAGTTTACAGTATCAAGTCAAATGGAAGCACATAAATAGTATCATATAGGAACACATTATATATAATCTTTAAAAAAACAAATTGCAGTGTTAAGGAAAGCAAGTACAGAATTCAAAAACCTTTACAATTGAAGTTCTTAAGGATTTTGACCAGGATTGAGGCTAAAGGAATGTCTTTCTTAAATCTTTAAAAGAGACCGACTCTAAAGCTGGTTGACAACAGTTTATTGCATGTTTTAAAATTAAAAGATGAAACAAAAGTAGTAAGGAAAAATTTCATTTTCTTATCGCATCTGAATTGAAAAGTATGGTCTTGATGTGCTCTAATTGCTGCCAAGTATTTGTTCAAGTTCTTTCACTACAGTTTAATCAGGATTCATTTCATTCTTCTCTCTATTTGAGTTTTCACAGTAAACTAAGCAACGTTTCTTTGTTCCACGGTGTCAAGCAGCAATTGCCCTGAACTGACAAACTTGATCATTTTTACACCCAATTTAGATGGTCTATAGAGCTCTCCTCCTCCTTACACACAGACAGGTTTAGCCTGAAGGTCTCTAAGCTGTTTGTTCATTCCAAACTCTCCCTGCAAATAAGCCATGTTTTTGAAGAGCCAAAAACCAAACCATCATTCCCTAGACTGCAAGTGCCAAATTAAAAGATTCATTTTAGCTGAGACCTCCTCTCATACCCCTCCCTCCAAAAAAACCCCCAAACACAAAACTTCTAAATTCAAATTTCCTTCTTTTTCAGGCAGCAACTGTATTAAACCCCCAAGTATTACACATTCAATGCATTCACCAATATCAGCACTTGATCACTAATACTGATGTAAATCCTTGAAGACAGGTCTTACCACTATACAGAACAGATAACACTAAACTTGGGATTATCACAAGCAGATGACATCTGCTTCTTACTATTTTATTTAAATTTTATTTTTGCTTTGGCTTGTTTCTTTCTTTCTTTCTTTTCAAAATTGTGTGAGCATTCAATTCAACATTCAAATACATCGGGAGAAGGTACTAGAGAGTAGACTTTGGTCTGTCAAGGATTTGCCACCACATACCCCCAACACAGATGAAAATATAGAGAAAGATGAAAATCTAGCAACTTTAATAATTTTTCTAGGAGTGCACTTCTTGAATTTTGGATACTAGTTTCAATCAAGAATATGTATCATTGATACAGTGACAGCCATAGATATTTCTTGTCAAGTTTCTGGAAATAAAATTTTCTTCTGCTTATCATAGTAAAAATCAACATGCCAATGCCCAGCACAGAGAAGTCTGTAGAAGATAATTTTCAATATTCTAAACAATGTATTATGAACTCTGCTTCCCCTTCCTTTGTCGCTCTGGTGTCTCTTAAAAATTAGTTTACCAATTACATTTAAATGGTTTAACTGATGAGTTTCCAAAGTGAGTGTGTGTGGTGGTGGGGTGGGGAGAAAGGGAAGAATAGGGAAAGAATCAAATTAACTTCAGCCACAAAAAGGGCCTCATATCTGCCCAAGGCAACAGAGGCATTGTGCTTTAAAATAGAAGCTTGGCTCCAATTTACAACCCCCTACAAACTTTTCTTATAAGTAGATTTAAGTGGCAAGAGTTAGTTCTATCATGTGCACAGTTTTCTGACAGAGACAAATTCTATACAGCTGCAGCCTGACACTTCCTAGCTTCTTCTGCAGCCCTGCAATATTAAGTTGTAACTTGAGATCCAGTAAGAGTGTGTACCCAAACTACCATTTAAAAAATACTGTGATATGCCATTTCACAATCTGAGGAAGCCAGCCTGTAGATACCCAGAGAAAACCCTAAGGCCTTGTGATGAAAAACCAAAACCCAAAACACCAAACCATATTTTCTAGCTATCAGGGTTTAAACTTCTGGAGAAAGCACCACTGAAAAAAAAAAAAAAGTCTCTTTCCAAATCAGTATTTAAGAGTACAATACTTTTATCACGCTTGGCACCCAGCTCCAGGCTGATCTCACTGTTTTCAATAGGACATCCAGACCATTAGGAGTGGTAGAATCAGATCACAGTCTGCAACACTGTATTCACAAAACAAATGCATTCTAATATGTGAAACACTTCATGTAACTGCAGTAGATCACATCCATCTTTCATATTACACAACCTTTATGTGCTGTCTCCATGACAAGCCATGATTAACAGTTTATAATTTTTTAATCATGTCAGACTTGCATTAAGATAAACTGACCAACATTTTTTTCTTTTACAAACAATACATTGTAAACTGCATGAAGCATGTTCATGATTAATGCTATGAAAAATTAGGTTATGACTGTTTATTGAGACCTTTGCTACCACTACAGTTCCAATTATATAGCAAATTCTCAAATTCTTTCTAAAGGAATTGTAAGCTCAGAGACCTAAATTAAATTTAGTAAATTTGTTTAATATATAATGCTGACAAAATGCCCAGTGTATAAATCTACATGAAATATGGCATAAGTAAATCAGTATTTTAGAATACACTTCTTTTCCTGCACAACTTTTATGATATTTATCTGTGTAAGCTTCACAGAACTAATTTTTTTTCATAACCAATAGGGAATTACAACTAATGTTGCCTTCTGTATCATGCTGCCTCATACATTCTGGAAACATTCTGGCATTAGGTTTTGCCCTGACAAGTTCTGAATTTAAGAAAGTGCACTGTTCAAAATTATTATAAGGATTAACCAAATACTTGAACAGAAGTGATGGAAATGGATCACCAGTGCACAATTTCTTTAAGTGACACTGAAGTCAAATTTCAGGTGTTCATTACTTGTTATTGCTGAACAAAAGCGCTCGTGTCTTTTGCCTCCTTTTGACATTCCACCCCAAGAACACAGCGCTCCAATCTATTGCCATTGTTATCACAAACATGTACAGGTCGCTTGTTTTTCAATATCTCTGCTTAGCTTGTTTATAAAACTAATCTGTATGAATGTTTGTTTGTAGAACTATAGAACATACTGTCTGTTTGTTCATAGAACTAATCTCTATGAAATGCCTGCACTGAGGCATGTAAAGGTCAAGATCTTTAAAATTCCCCTCTCCCAGTCAAGGTAACATTTTGATGAACAAGAAAGGAAAAGACAATACTGCATACAGGAAAGAATTACAACCTTCATTCCTTCCCTCCACATAAGGCTTCCCCATGCTATTTAAATATGAAAATAGGAGGAACAAAGACTACAAATTGTTCAGTAACTGCTGGAATAGCCACTGGGTGTTACGGTATTCTAAAAGGTTTTTCTTTGACATCTTATTAGCAGACAAGACCAAAATGGCTCAGCAGTCAAACAAAAATACTGACAGCCATATCTTGGAAGTTACTTCTTCTATTCCTTAGCCAATTTCTTTTGAAGACAAAGGTTTTAGTAAGTTTATATTTACACAGTTCCTTACATTTTACCATTCTCTCAGAAATTTCCTTGTTACACTAAATTTTCAATCCACCTCATAGAACATAATCATTTCAGCATACATATGCAATCAGATAAAAATACCTCCAAAACATTATAAAGGAAAAAAAGACTGTATTTAAAGAATAAAAATTGAAAACAAAAAACCACTTGTAATCTGTAATCTTTCTACATGTATCTTATTGGCTATTAATATCACTGATGGAATTGATACATGTTTTCAGAAATAAAACCTTATTTTTTGTTTTCCATCAGCTCTGCTCAGCTGGAAATTTTTCCTTTTTCTGTTCCTTCAGTTCCCCATTTGTAGTACTTAACACTGGAAAAAGTATCACTTGTAGTTAGAAATAGGTTATCATGATCTGTAATAGCACCATATTTAAATATAAACATTCAATCTGCCCTTCTTTAAAAGCCTAACAATTACACATATGAACCCATCCTCTTATCTGAGAAAGGTTGTAATTCATCATTACTGCTACTGCTCATAATTGATGATAGAGCTGAGAATTTCTTGAGTGAAATAGATAAAATAACTTTCAGAAATAGAGGAACAATGACATTGACTGATTCTTGAGGACTTTTAGTCTCCCTACCCAGGACATAAAGATAGAGGTGAAACCAACATAATGTCTTCTTGCGAGTGCTTCTGCAATACTACCTTAAGCTTTCATGGCTCTCTCCTGTGAATCTCATCCCTCATGGGAGCATTCAGGGATCTCAGACTCCTAGCTCTGCACAGAAAACTTGGAAAATCAGTAGCTATCAGTGCCACAGAAGCTGCCATGGCCCTGAAATGAACGTCTTGGTAGAAATGCCCTCAGAGTCCTCCCTAGACAAGTGAAATAGGGAAATCTCTGGTAAAACAAAGAAATGGCAACTACAGTAGCTGATTCATGGCAGTGCCAGGGGCTTCAACATCCAGGATCTCTGCTCTCTCTAGAGATGCAGGTAGATTCACAGTGCCCTGACGCAATCAGCACTGCTGTAGCTGGGCTAATACACTCACCAGGATCTACTTTGGACCTTACTACGCAGGCTGTGTTCATGTAGGGTGCACCCACCACTCTGAACTCCAACGCAAGAGTACTCTTCTGATATACAGAAGACATTGTTTATTAGTTACCAAAACAAAAACTGACAGATGGAGGATTTGCATTTGTTTACAGTTCTCATATTTTTAATGCAAATTAAGCATATTCTTCATCAAGGCAAGTCATCAGTTGTATTCCCAAAGGAAAGGAAATTAATAGAAACAGGTCTTATTTTAAATTCTGATTTCTTGTCAAAAAGCTGACATGACTTATCAACTCCAATAAAGTCGGTATCTCTGATTAGCTTATTTTGTTCCCTCCCCCACCATTGTAATAGTATCTGATTGACTTAATGGCTCTCTTTACAAAATGGAAGCAATTAAACTTCTTTTTTTTTTCCTTCTTCCAAAGTATCTATCACAACTGTTTAGTTAGGAATTACCTTTTTTTTTTTTTTTTAAGGTAAACTTTTGTTTTCCTTTTCCTATATTTCAGTCACTGTTTTTGCGCTAATGACAGAGGAATATTCCAAAAAGAATGGAAGTTATTGGGTTGACTGAATAATTTAATTTTCATTTCACTACAACTATTCTGTACTGATAGGTATATATTTAAGTCATTATATTATCCCTTCTGACATTGAGTAAATCAGGGCTTGGGTAACTGTCAACTGAATGGATAACTTCCCTGTTCCACCAACAGTATAATAATCAGTACTTCTGCAACCCAACAGTATTTCCCTCTCTTGTCATCTTGAATTCTTGTGTCAAAATTAACTAATTAATATTGGTAGAATTGGTTTGGAAGACTTTTCAAATGTTTTTAAATTAAGTTTTGGCTATGTGTAAAGCCTTGCCACTCCATCCTTCACGTCAAGTACCTTCTCAAGTAGCACCACCATGCTAACAAAATGTGAAGTAATGATAGAAGCACCATAAACATGCATTTGATCATCAGGAGTTCCAACAAATCCCTGCAAAACCCAAAGCAACACAAGCTTCACTTCAGGATCTATATACAAGATCATTTGTAATTTTAGAGACAAAAAAGATGAGCTAAAACACTTGAAATAAATAGAAATAGTACCTTTTCCTTCTGCATGTCTTGCAAAAGGCTTTACTCTTTGACTTCAAGAGGAGAGACCATTCAAATTCAGAAACAAAGGTTTTAATTCGTGGAATGAAAAGGGATCAAAATATTTGGCAATGAAACAGTAGTAGCCATGAAGCGACTAGTACCTCTTCATAACTAGAAATTATGAAATTCACATTCCCAGGGCTTAGGAAATCATAAGCTTTACAGATAAACAGCTAGACTGAATTAAAAAAATACTTCACTCCTTTCATCTTTGCAGTACAACAAGCATCGACTGCATTTCCCAAAATGTCCCAAGAAGCCGTTCCACATCATGCTTTCAAGACAGATTTTTAGCTAGTAGTGTATTTCAGCTAGTAAGAGAAGAGAGCTATTAGTAAGAGAAATTACATAGTATGTCCAAAAAGAGTTCATTGAGATGCTCTAGCTTTGCACTGTACTACCATATTGTGATTTTCAAAGAAAAGAGCATTAAAGTTACTTTAATCTATTGAATAATGATGACAAAAATAATTTAAAAGATGTTTCTTAAGAGGTCAAACTCAGCAAATGGCAAAATAAAAAGAAAATTATTTAAAAATGTAAATAAGCCAGAATATCTTAATATTCACATACTCCTGCAGTTACCATGTTAGGTTTAGGACTGAGAATTACAAAGCTACATAACATGCTTTTGCAGTTTCTTAGTCGACACCATACTTTGCATTACATGGGCAATGCTTTAAGCTATCCATCAGACAATCATAAGTATTACTGTTATTGTCCAAAACATACGGGGTCCATATTACATATTTCGAAATTAATAGTTCATTACCAAAGCATCTATGTATGTCCCTAAAAAAGGCCCATTATAGTCAGCAAACATGATATTCCCCAAATATGTGTAAGTTTCCAGGTACATGCTGCTTTTATTTTGTACATTCTCTCTTAGATATTTGTCACTTTGCATTTAGCAATTTGGAGCACAACAATTATTGATATGACAACTATTAAATTGCCTGGAATAATTTCCTTCCCCTCCTCACCTTTTTTATCTCCTAAGCAGAAATGAGAGGAAAGGATAATTTCTTCAGTTAGTGATCAAGATTCAAAAGAGAAAGGGAAAAATAGCTTACAAAATTACCATACACTTGCAATATTTTACTAGTTGAGGCTCTTGCAAAATTAAGTACTTACCAAGTCTTATGAATCTGTCAATGAGATTCAGTTATAGAGGTATTTTGGGGGAGGTTTTGGCTGTCTCAAGACAGTGGGATCAAGACAGCATAATTTGTTTTACAATAGTAGATTGGCCTTTGTAAAATAATGACTTTCAAACACTGATTAAGGTACAATTCAACTGCTGTTTCCCTTCTTTCCTTCTAATTTAATTCATCTTATGTTGAATAGTTGTACATTATGTTATAAAAGACGAATGCAAATCCGAACATGCTCTGATAACAGAAAGAGGAATACAAACCATATTCTGCATGTATGGGATGCAGTATGAGAAAGTACATTAAAATACCATTATTCACCATAACAAAGTGTCCTTCAGTGTATTTGCAAACACAATTTTCTACCATGTTCAGATAATTGTAGTCTGTCAGAATGAGGTGAAGTTGCATTAGTAGGACTAAAGGATTGGAGTTTGACAATAGTAAAAGTGCCAAAGGTTCTTGGCAGTTATAGGTACTGAACTCAGGTTTTATTCACCGATTTGTGGATCATTTGGCTTTAGTTGTAACATATATCCTTTTGCAAACCAATACCATTTCTATTTGGTCACAGTCTAACAACTAATTTCAACGCAGAAAATAATTTGTTGATAATATTTTTACCCACTATAAAATCACTATTAGCATGAAACACATTATTTTTATTGTCACTTGGTTATTTTCAGAGAGAAGGTATTTGTGCTTGGTCTGACCCCTCAATTCAGAACATTATGTCCTTGTCACATTGCCACAATCAAAAAAAAGTTGTTAGGAATGCTTTCTAAAGGACTTAAAAGAAAAAAATAGCCATATAGAGAAAGAATGAATAAACAAACCACTTTAATTTGTTCTGAACTCATGTATACCTGAACGCATAGCATCTTTTTGAATGCTTTCATAATCATGCCAGTCCTTCCTTTTCAGGCCATCAGTCCAGGTAAAGAGCTGTCCATCTCCTAGCCCCAAAGGAAGTGTCTGTGAAAACAGTAAATAAACAAATAAATATATACATATATATGCGGTTCACATTATTACAGAGGAACCCTCATAAGATGGCAGTAGCAAATAAAACATTCAGATTATTCAATGCAAATTTTACTGTGGTAAATGAAGCTGTTTCTCTAAATACTGTGAGAAAACAGTGCATTTAGCTCTTGACAAACAATTAATTGAAGTATATCAAACAACTTGTGCTTAATATTTCTTTTTTCAGCAGTGTTCTGACATGACTGCTTGGCAAGGAGCTCACGCAGTTTAAACGGACCACTAAAACTGAACAGGTTTCAAAAATGCCTTATTCTTCAACACATGAAGGACTTTGATTTTTTTCTTAAACTATCACTTGTACAAAATTTGAGTTACAGTTACTCTGCACTTTACAATGTTCCCCTTTAATTTTTTTATACTTTTTTTTTTTTTTTTTAATAGCTGCTGCTACATTATTGCTATTCACACAAGGTCAAAGGACCACCTCAAAGGCACAGAGCAAAGAAATTCTCAAAGCACTTTGAAATCCTGTAGATCTTCATGATAAGAGATAAGGGGAAAAGAGCCCTAAAAACACACCATCACCACCCACAAAGAATACCCAGTAAACAAACTCCCATACAATCTGTAGTTGGAAAATTGACCTCCCCTTTCCAAACTCCAAATTCCTGGGTAAAGCTAAGAACTGCTTTTTGCTTCTAAGCAAGATTATCTTCCCAGAGACCCTTTTCCCCCCTCAATTCTTTCTGCCAAAAGCTATAACTTTTAAGAAAAATAAGAATCAGAAAGTACCATTAGGAGTACATGAAATGTAGATCCATTGGAAACAGTTCAAATGAAGTTAACCTTTTTCTAAGCACTTAATTTACAAAAATATGTGGCAAAAGAAATGTACAAAATTTTGACAAGCAAAGATGATCTACTGCATCTGTGCTGAGGAAACTGAGGAAATGATTCATTGCTGCAAAGGAATAACATGAAAACTCTAGCTCTGCTAATTACAGGTTTCAATCAGTAAGTTGTCCAGAACAAAAGGCATATGTATCACGCATGCTAGAAATGTTATCTAAGTTATGAAAAAAACACACTCGAAAATCAGTTCCAGGGACCTAATATCTGATCAGCCTTCTACTGGGAAATACTGAAAGCCCTGCAAAAGGCTCATGCCTATGGAACAGTGATGCCTTGCACTTCATGTATGAAGTTTGTAAACACAATGAACACTGGACTCACCCATCTTCTCTTACTGATTTTATACTACGGGCTGCACGGAACTGGATGACACTCACTGGCTTCAAGTGAAGTTGTCCCAGCATGCCCAGTTAGGGTTTCTTTTTTCTAGGACAGACAAATATTTGCCAAGCTACATGATGCAGATCTGGTTGCTAAGCCATCCCTAAAACTGAGGTTCCAAGGTTTTTGGAGTTGTAAGCAAGAAGCGAGGAATGCCAGGCAAGTCTGCTGACCTTCAAGCAAAAGATGCTAGAAATCCTGGCTGACAAAGATTCATGCTGGAAATATCTGCTTTGGGTCAGCTGAGAATGCTGGATATTCAGGGCAAAGCGTTTTGAGCTCAGTGCTTGCTCTCCAATAAATCCCTGAGATACTGAGAAAAATCCATCACACTCTGCTAGCATGCCTACATGTCTAAGCTTTAGTATTAAAGGTAACTTGTGTTACATTATGCCAAAATGCAATCCATTTTGAGTTTATTCTTCTACTATCACTTTTGCAGACATATTCCAAGAAAGCACTGTTGTCATATTTTCACATGATACAAGTCAGAGGTTCACATGTGGAAGAAATGAAGAACTTAATACATTCTGATAAAAATATTTCAGGTTATCAAAATATCTAACCTTTTATGTTTTTAGAATGAACTCACTAATTTCAATAATTCTTAAGTTCAAACAAGGCTAATATTCTAATAGTAATATGAAATTGCTTGGGTTTTAAGTCAGAAGCATAAGGTAGAACACAGGCTACAAGAGCATGAATCATGATTCTTGAGCACAAATTCCTAAAATAATCCACTCTGAAGCAGTAACTGGCTCTTTAAAAGTCAGGCCCAGACAGATTCCCTTCAATTAAACTTGTACCCTTGTCAGTATGGGTACAGCTGCTATGAATCTCTTGGTTCCAAAAATGCAAGACTATTGAAATTACCAAAAGCAGGATAAACTTTGATTTTGTGACCTTTTGTTCCTGTGCTGACTTCTTTCCCTAGAAGTAGTTATTTAAATGACAAGTTTGCAGGACACTGAAAGAAAGCTGAGTAGTAGAGTTTACAGCTGGTTTCCTTTTGTCTATTTGCATTTTGATGCCATTACTCTTTAAAAATATTAATTACATGTAGTTACTTTACCTGATAGCATTTACAAGTTTAATGTACCAGGAGACTCTTGCAAGCATAATACAGTTCAATAAATACATCCACTAAAATTAATCTAGCAAAAGGATAAATATAAATCCAAATATCATCTGATACACAAAAAGCTTACTGAAGTCTTGGTGTGGCTCTTATTTTGGAAGGATAACATCGCCCTAAGAGGAAATAGGAAACAAACCATAGTATTGATGCCATTGTAAGTTCCTGTTTAACAGCTGTTAAACTGTTTGGATTGTTGGGAATTTTTTTTAATAAATCCCTTAACTCCCTCACATCTTATCATGGCAATTTTTCATCTCTAACATCCTGTCAGTGCAAGGGGAATTCAACAGAACGCTCTCGCATGTCGCTTCGTAAGACCGGTGTTCACACAGCACCATCTCAACTCAGACTGAACACTGTGACCCCTACAGGGACTGAAATCCATCCTGTGTCCACGCTAGTTTTACCTCGGCAGTGAGCACGAAACAGGGCTTAGAACTGGATGTCAAGTTGCACAGCCAAACTCCCTGGGAAGAGCAAGAGTTTTGCAATGCAAGTTCTTCAGCTCTGAAGAAATCGGAACTGCCTTTGATCCCTCAGCTAAATATCTCCCTGGTCAGCAAGTGAAGGACTTTTTTTCTTTTTTTTTTTTTTTAATTTGCTATATTGTTTAACAAGATACAAAACAAGATACAAAAGCACTTGAGAAAATGGATTTCTCCATTTCACTTCTGCCTAAGGGTAAACAAATTGCATTTTGAAAGACCTTAAAACACAGTTTCTGGAATGTTTTAAAACTTCTAAAAGGCTCCATTGTAAAACTCTAAGTATGCTCACATGTCTCTTTTATCCAGATGATAATGACTGGAAAAGCTCCCACTTCTAAAGCATTTCTAGCTGTCAAAGAAGGAAAAGAAAAAAAAAAAGGAAAAATAATGTAGTATTCTTATTCTAGCATTTTTCTTCTCCCTATATATCTCTTTTCCTCAGTTCTCCATCTTTTTTGTTACCTTGACAATTTAAACTATGTTGCATCAAACTAGAAGCAGCTCTGGTTTAGTTATGCACAAGCTGACTCTTTGGTATAATGGCTAGATAATAACAACAACCAAGTGTTTCTTTTAAGTACATACAAGAAAGCCCATACAACTCTACATCCCGTCTCAGAAAGACAAGTTCTGAGTAGGTGAATATGACATCACAAGATGGAGTGTGCTAATGAATCTGGATTCTGAATTTTTGCTGAACACATATTTAACCATAAACTGATGGACTCAAGTGAAATAAAATTAACCACAACACATAAGTACGTATGCTAAAGAAGGCAACAAAAGGAATTCTCCATTTTAGGGGTAATGTATAAACAGCCAGACCAAAAATTATTAAATTTATGCTATAAAATACATTATGAATTCAGCACAAAAATGGGTTTAGGCATATAAACAAATAACAAATAAGGTTCGTTCCAATCCACAAAATAAAAATCTAACAAGGATTACTAATGTCTGGCTAAGGAAATTATTGAACCATATATCATTTGCTATTTGCACATCCTGGGTTCTTATGTACTTAAATGGCAGCAACACTCCACAAATAGTGAGAAGAGTTACTTCTGCGTGTGCCTGTAACTGTAAAAGCAACAATACTCTTCTGGTACACGTAAGGGCCTTAGAAACAGAAAGCATGACTTCAGAACACTATGGTTCCTTCCAACATAAGAAGTAAGGCTTCTTTCTGGCGGAAATCAAGATAGGAGAAAGAAGAAGACTCAGGCACACCGGCCCCTCCTTCCCCCCAGTACCTCATCCTAACACTGTCATGGTTTGAGCCTGGCCAAATGCCAGGTACCCCCCAAATTAACGCACCCACATCCAGGGCTCATGAGTTGAGATACGGAAACCCGGGAGAAGACGCACTTAGAATAAGCAAAACAGGACTAACTTAGGTTGCAAAGTGATCTAATTTATTACTAACAGAGTCAGAGGAGTAAATGAGAGGTAAAATAAACCCTTCAAGGCCACCATTTCTCCGCTCACCCCCCTCCCTCCTTCCCAGCAGCTGCACAAGGGAACGAGGTATGGGGGGAGGGTTAGGTCAGTTCATCACCCAGATCTTCCTCCCCTGCCCGGGGAGAGGTTCTTTTCCTCTGCGTAGCCATGGGTCTCACCGTCGGCAGCCCGCCCGACACTGCTGCAGTGACGCTGGTCCCCACACAGGCAAGCAGTCTCCCCAAAACTGCTATGGCGTGGGGTCCATCTTCCACAGGGTACAGACCTCTGAGCCGGGCCGTTTCCATCTCGGGAGCAAGGCTTCTTCTCTTTACCGGACTTCTGCTGGGCTTCTCTCTCTCTCTCTCTCTCTCTCTGTCACCCACCCACTCCATGTGGGACACTCAGTTCAGTCTCAGGGTGCAAGTCAAGGCCTGTTTCTCCACTAGGACTCCCTCTGGACCACGGCCACTTTCAGGGTATCCACTCGCTTTGGGGCAAGTGGATCTCAGCATTTCCCGTGGGCCCCCATGGGCTGCAGGGGCACCCCCTGCTTCACCATGGCCTCACCATGGCCTGCAGAGGCTGCAGAGCTCCGGCGCCTGGAGCTCCCCCTCCCCTTCCTTCTCCACTGACCTTGGTCTCTCCATGTTGTTTTCCCTCACATACTCTCACCTACTCCTCCTCCTCTGGCTAAGGAAAAGTGCGTGCACCCATTGTTTTGATTTTGTCTTAAATATGTTTTTCACAGAGGCGTAACCAACATCTCTAATTGGCCCAGGCTTGGCCAGCAGCATGTCCATCACCTCAGAGCTGGACTTGGTGAAAGCTTCAAGAAACTTCACCGAGGAGCCATCTTTGTGGGCGCCCCCCACTAGAAAAACCTGGGCCAAGCTAAACCACGACAAACACAAAAGCAAAGCTTACATGTATTCTTCAGTGACATATCAATACACACAGGTGAGAAACCAGCTCAGCTGAGTAGCTTAAACATACTCCGGGTTTTCCCCTTCAAACATCTCTGTAAGTCACCCTCAAATAGTGCAGTCTGCCTGTACAGCCCTCAGCCTCTTGAACTCATGGACTATTTTTATCATTGCAGAACTATTATAACAGCAAATATCCCATTGCATACAAAGTGTTGGATTTTGACTGACTGTCAAAAAAATCCTACAACAATTTATCATCCAACCATTTGTTCATGTAGTATGCACCTTTGAGTTACACATTTTTAAGTGTTTCAGGCCAAAAGGGATTAACCACCTACAGGAACATTACATACAGCATCTGCCTTACTATTTCATTTTCACATTAACCTCAAATCTTTTGGGATGCAAGACTGATACAGCACTACAGAAACTCAGAAGACTCTTCTCCTCCAGAGAAGACTCAACATCTGGTTCGATTACAGAGAATATGATAAGCACAAAAAATATCATAATTACCAAAAACTCACTCACAGTCTGACTGAGACTCAGAGAGGAAAAAAAAAAAAAAAGCTACTCTACTTTGACATTTGAAAGGTTGAACTCAGAAACAAGTGCCTTCATTGAATAATTAATTTATTTTTAATTCCACTCTGTGGAGGCAGACAATTAGAGGGGACTCAGGAAAGGGAAGAGGATATATCAATGAAAACACACTTTTTTATAAACAATAATAATAATTTAAAAAAGATATAATTACAGAAATTACAGATTCCCTTTGAGCCTGAAGATTTGCTCGCTGGCTCTAGGAACATTTTACTAAACACCAATATACAACTGAATACTGCATCAACAAAACATCATATGATGATCAGCACAACCACTTCCAATTGTGTAATGAATTTTAGGAAATAAATTTACTTAGACATAAGCATTTGTTCGCACTCAGGAAAAGATATACACAGGAAATAAAGACAGTGAAGAAGTATTGAGCTTACACACCTTTGGGGATGTTTCAAGAGAAGTATAAAAACAACCATTGTTTGATTCTTTTTTGTTCTTGGAATAAAAGCTTCTGCATAGTGTTTGTAAACAGTGTTGTGTAAAACACATAATTCACTACTTTTTTTGTATTCTTGTAACAAATTTCATTCTCTGAACTCTAAGCTCTGACCAACTACTCTGATCAAACAAGATAACAAAAGAATCAGAACTCACTGAACAATTAAATTCATTCTTTCATCAAAATAAAATTAAGGATAACTTCTTCAAGAATGGTGTCACTGGATATATGACCATACGTTCGTTATAAATCAGTTGCAAAATCCCAATATTATTATTTACCAGATTTCTGGTCTGGTATCATAAAGTATATGAAGACAGACATTTTCATGAAGCTTCTTTTCCAGTAGTTGGAAGAGTCATGAAAACTATTAATTTTGAAAGATTTTCCCTTTTTCTGATCATGCTACAATTTAGCACAAGACCATCAAAGTGAAATCTTAGCACTATGGCAGCCAAATCTGAAGTCAAGTGCTCAAGCAAAATCCATTCTTGTGCAGTGACTGGGTCAGGATATTAGAGATGAAAACCAAAATATTATTTCCCCTATATGTGCTTGATGTAAGGCAGTCTGATCTATGGAAAAGGTATAAAATCCAAGCATCCCACTATCTCATCTCTACACCTTTATGCTTAAGCTCTGAACACCGCCTGTGTGGCTCTCCTTTCCTGTATCTCTTCAGTGTTAGACTGAAAACCAAAAAGGCCCCATATGTGAACTGAAATCTGTGTACCACATACAGGGAACAGGCACACTACAGCCCTTAAGTGCCTGTGAAGCTCCCATCACCCATCAAAATATCGCATGTAGCAATTTGGACCCACCATGAATCTTTCCTAAAGATAGCAGGAGCAGCCATTGAACAGACAATAGTTTTGAACCCCCAGGCTACATGATTCCTGTGAGGATCCTTCCATGGCATTCTGTCCCTCTCGGCGGGGAGCAGTGGCCACAGTACATGCAGTGGCAGGCTTTGGGGTGGGCAGCAGCTGCCCTGCACAAGGGGGCACCCACATCTCGATGCCATCCACAGACAGTTCCCGTCAGTCCTGCACTGCTGCTGGGCACTCACTGCCTGCCAAAATTGCTCCCCATCAGAAAGGCAATGATTGTGAAACCAAGGTTGGTCAGTAAAATGCAGAGAACTACTATTTTCTATCAAGAAAAGGTGGTAAAGGCTCTAAATCTAGAATCTTTCAAACAGAATGAAATAATCAGACTACGTTGAGATATAATTACTGCTTTTTCTTATTATTTTTCTCCGGTTTTGTGTACTTTTAGAACACTTTAAAAAATGTGAATCTGAATTGTTTTCAAAATCCTTGGCTTGAAGCCATATAATAGCGACTTTAGGACATGATGAATTTCTTCATATGCTCAGATTTCCTGTGCCACTTATTTGTTATGCCACAGCAAATAAGTGTTCATTGCACTGACATTTACATTAGTAGAAATAATTAGCCCAGCACATCAAAAAAAGGGCAGCACTTGATTTAGTCTACGACATCTGAATGACTCAAGGTTATTTCATTTTCAAAACACTTATATCAGACTTTTTGTGCTTGCAGACTCTAGAATATCATGGACAACCCAGTAGCATCATGCCATCAATTCCAAATCAAAGCTGTTAATAATGTTATTTAGAAAATGCCAAGCTCCCCAAGCATTTCATTACAGAGACTTTTATAGACAGGTATAAAAAGCTGTTATTGCTGCACTACAGTTATATATTTCAGGTCACAAAACTACAGCAAAAAGATTAAGTTAAAACATTAGCACTGAACTCCAGAGGAGTTTGGACTCCATATCTGTTGAATGTGAAACACTATGAATTGCCAAAGGTGACCTACAAAGTCTGACAGTGAACCTTGGCTTCCCAAACGACACAATTTGGACTGTAGGACAGGAGGCAGAGTCTAGACTTAAGGGATAATAAAGAAAAAAAAAATTATAAAATATTCCTCAGTGCAAGGAACTCCCACCTCTTTCTGCCTGCTGCCCTAAGCTGCTGATAGATTTGCTCAATAACTAGAACACCTAAACCCATCTTTTCTTGTTTTATTTTCACTCATCTCATTTGCAGTCTGAGGAAAAGAAACCAAACTCAAGTAACAGGAGCATCTATGACAGACCTAAATGAACACATGCTGAGCATGCGCTGCTTCTCCAGGTCTTCTCCTTCAGCTGGAGACTACTTTAACAGCACAACAGGGTAAGCTTGCACAAGAGCCTGCATCCATATTTGACTATTCATTTTTCAGGAAGTTTAAAAATTATAATTAATGTCATGTTAATACTGCATATTTTTAATAACTACCTTTTTCAGAAATCATTTTTAACATCAAAAGACCTGAAAGGGCTTTGAAGAGACTCAGCAGGATTTTTGCCAGTATTGGTTGGTTTTGAACCAAAAAAGATCTGTAAGACCCTTCTGGTGAACAATATAAACAATAACTTTGAGTGACTCCTGGAAGGGTTTATTATATGCCAGGTTGCTGGGGTGTTTAACCATATGTCACATGGATACAGAAAATTTTAAATATGTTCTTTTATATAAACAGCCTTCTTCTCCTTAAAAACAAAACAAAACAAAACTGAAAACCAACAAAACACTAAATCCTGAAAATTAAAACAGAACCCTATGTTCATGGAAAGAACCAGATCATATCTTTATTATTCAACCAAGGCTGAATAATAAAGATATGATAGGGCCTTTTGTTAATAGACTCTTTCACATACATATTTTTCCTGAAGTTTAGAAAAATGTCTTTAGAGTTTTACTATGCTAAGTGTTGTGCTGTTTTGCATTGGCTACAGCACTAACGTAACACAAAAAATGCTTTTGCAGGACTCAAGTGTCAGGTGTTTTAAGCAGGAATACATTTCTTGCTTTATCTGTTCAACAGTGATTAAAAATCTTTCTTCCTTATGATAACTTCTGAAGTAATTTGCCTTTGCATTTCTTTTACTAGAAGTGCATTCTTTCTTAGGAAAGAGATTTTATAAACATTAAAGAATGTTCACTACAGTTAGGTTATCCCTAACGAGTAAAATTTAACTTATTTGTTGCTTCATGAGGTAACAAGAATAATTTCAGATGCATTTTCTCTTTTTTTTTCCTCTGGTGCACCTCTTACTTATAAAAATACGAGTTACTTCATGACTGCAACATTGTTCAAATCTCTGTGGTACAACTGATAACAGCTTTGTAGCAAATCTGAAACCACTGATCCAGCAGACACAGTAAAGATATCTACCAATTATTATTACTTTTCTTACATAACCCAAGCTAATCAATATTTTCAATAGAAATGGCTATTTTTTTTTTTTTCACATTCTATTATAGTAGAAATATTTTAAGAGAAAGGTCAGGTGCAGAAACTAACTTTAGCCAAATTTGTTACCTGGAATGTTTTAGCTCAACTTAAAAATTTGCTACAAAAAATCAGTTTCTGTAGCAATGAGATAGCATATTCTATATTTTTCACTACAATATAAAGTAGAACTTAATTTGACCCCTCCAAGCATTTGTAGAAGCTAATAATATTCTAGGAGTACATTTTTTTAATAGTTCAAAAAGAAAAGTACTATATTATAAATTATAATCTCTACAGCTACATTACCATTCAATGAAAGAGTTCTGCATAGAGGTGAAATACAGTGACTTTTTATTTTATGTACTTGTATGCACATTTTTAGAAATAGCAGAGGGAAAATACTGATTTGTTTGAATAGTATTTTTAAAGTTTCTTGCTGATTTATGCCACAACAAAATTCAAGTTCCATAGGCACCTATTTGCAGAATACTCAAGTTTTTGGCACTAATAACCAATTTTGTAATTTGCAGTTTGTGTGACACTGGATTTAAGAAAAAACCCCAGTGTTTAGTTGCATTGGAAAAGACTTATCACCTTGCAGTATAAGGAAGACGTTAAAGTAATCTGCCCAAATGAGAAAAAACTCTTATCAGCAGGCTTCTGATGCTGCAGCATATGCATTATTAGTCGATCTCTCAGAATTCTTCTCTTATGCGGGCACTGGATAGCAATTTCCATTGTCTAAGAGATTTTCCAACAAAGTCCACAGGCTGCTGCAGAAAACAAGCCGATTAAACATGACAGACAGGTTTACATTCTTGTTCAGTCATCTTAAGACAACACGAAGCTGATAAGGAGACCTCTTGCAAGGTCTTTGGAAGCATAACAATTTCTGTGCTTTGTGTGAACTCAGTGCAGATTTACTGAACTAAAGACAGTCTTCCTAGTGCTTCCAGCAGGATGAAGTTTGCAGCTAAAGGAACTAAAATTGTTGGTGGTTTTACATGCTCACAGATGATTGTGGAAATCTGAGACTCATCTACTTAAAACAACTCCTAAGCTCTGAGCTTTCACTTCCCTATGTAAAGTCAGATTGCAGTTATACTACATTTTTTTTCCAGTCTGCACCATAACTCCTTTTACTACTATTAATAGTTTTTAGTTTTTTGGGATTTTCACTTTATTTTTGTTTAGGTCTCATCATGCTTTCTCAATCTGACTTAGCTCCATGCTTGTTTCCTTTTCAATCTCATACTCAGTCCCCCAGTCATTACGCTTCTTCTAAAAGTTTTTAAGTCAAGCTATTCTCATGCTTATACCTTTTTATAGGTAACTCTTTAAAAATTAAGTAAATTGAGGGAGATTTTACAAAATAGCACTGTTTTATGCACTCCTTTCATGTGAGAAAAAATTTTCACTCTTACTTTCTAGCAATGGAACAATAACAAAATGACATAAGAAATACCTTAACATGCTAAACCAGATTAGATTTGGCTCACCTATAAATGAATTGAGTTAATTGCAAGAACAGATAAATGAATACTGAAGCACCATAATACTTAGGTATTATGTCAGCTCCTGTTGCTACCCTGTCATGTCCATTTTCATTGAAACACCAAAATAAATTTACTACTACAGAAAGTTTAAAGGGATTTTTGTGTGAAGTTTGACCATCAGTCACAGAATCATAAAAATATATCTGGAAGTTCCTTTACGATACAATCTTACCCCACCTCAAATCTGGACTGGATATGCCTAAATCACACCTGCCCTTGCAGATATCCAATCGCAGAGATTGCACAAGCACTCAAGTCTATTTCTTTCAATACTTCATTATTCTTGCAATTAGGAAATTTCCCTTTTCATCTAACCTGCTTTACTTGCCATACTTCAAGCCTTTCATTTCTTTGTTCTTTTCACCAGGGACAGGAGTAACATATTTCCTTTCCAGCAGCTACATTTCATGGACATGAAAATTATTTTCTCTCCTAGATTAAATGTTCTTATTTTTTCAACTTCTCCTTAGCTCTTGTTGCTGACCCTGAAATATATGAAACTTTGAGGAAAACAGCATTACTTTGTTAGTAATTGGATAAGGCTAAGAATAGCAAATATAAAATGCTTATTAAAAAACCCCAAACAAACCAACAAGAAACACAATTACTAAATGGACAAAGAACTATGACAAGTACCAGGAGGCTACATTCCCTAAAAATAAGCAAGATTAAGTTATTTACTGTAGCATGCTTTTCCCATGTCTGAGAATAAAATAGGCTAGCATACCCATGTCGTCCATTCATACTTCATACTTTCAATCCAATTTTACTATTTTATGAAGCAGCAGTGAATTATCTTAATTAAAGTGGACAAATGACTGAAATGTTTAGACATAATTAAGGTAGTCAGGATTAAATTATGTTAGAAACCTGAAAAGACACTGAAGTTCAACAGGATTCATATACTTAAAATTACCAAACTACTAGCAATTTTGATCAAACAGGTCTTGTACTCCTGCTTGTGCCTGAATCAATGCTGTTTTCCCCTAGCAGTGAGAGCATATTTAAAGAATTCACATATGCAAAGAAATTCATCCCCATGTGGGAAAATAAGAACAGGAGTGGAAAGAGAGAAGACTTATGAGAGGTTCAAATTCAAACAATGACCTCATTTTTTTTCTTGGAACCAAAAGTTTTTGATATTGGACAAACTGATGATCTCCTCTGCCTAATGCCATTTAAGATGACCTTTCCATTTTATGCCAATAGTTTTCAATTACAAAACCAATCACAGTATATTTCACTAAAAGGAATACTGTGATTAGTTAAATCTAATTTTATCAACAGCCAGAATGTGGATAGCATATTAAAGTAAGGTGAACAGCTTTGATTGATACACTGAGTTTTAATTTCTAATTCCTTGTCTCCCACTCTTTTGGTAGGAAATGAAGGTTACACATCATTGAGCAGGGTAAGCTACTGTAACTCAAATGTAGCTTCAAAGATTTGACCTTCAATTTTTCTCAAAAATTTTTTTCCCCCTGTAGTATACAGACACCAAATTGATAGGTCTGGAGCTATAAGCAACATTTTTAAACATAAAATCATTATTTAAAAAAGCTCACAATAACAAATGAAGATGAGCATTAAAATTAATTATCATAAAATTAATTATCTTTTGCCTGAAGAATCTATATACACGTTGCTATGGACTATTTTTACAGATTTGGAAAAGTCTTCCTTAAATTGCAAAATAATAATTCGTTTCCAATGTGAGTTCACTTCCTGGGCTATTTAAGACCTTCAGTTTTCTAAGAACTAGGACCTATCACCATGTCCAAAGTGAGGTATTTGAATACGTGTTTACACAGATTAATATAGTCAACCTAATTTTCATTAGTACCCATAACTCCTACAGATGTTACCTTTTAAGTTTGAAAATGCTGATGTTAGTAACTGTATCTGAACTTCAGACCATCCTGAGGCATTGCACTGAGGAGTTCATGCAAAGTCTGTGCTCAAGATCCATTAAATGCTGCAAAAACCATGACAGACAGGGAAATGTTACTCCACTTTCCATAGCTCTCACCCTTGAGCACAAGCGCTGCAGCAAGCTCTGACAGACCCTTTCCATGACCCCATGTGTGAGGGCAGGTTTCCCATGAACTGCAGGCAGCAGCCCCTCCTGCTGGGTCACAGCTGCGCTACCAGTTAACCCCAGCCCCTGAGGAAGCTTTCATCCCAGCAGGCTCACGGCTGCCTGCAGGCTGGCTTTCACCAGGCCTGGCTGAGAGCTGAGGAGAGTCTCCCTTCTGTCTTTGCAAGGTCTCTATGCATAAACATAAAACACTCTCATTCCCTACGCACTACCTTGGCTGAACTCAGTGTCCTTATGTTCCCCAGCAGATCTGATATCCAGCTATGCTTCACTGGCTCTCAGGCAAACTCCTGGGCTCCCTTAAAGACCAATTCTCTCTACAAGCAGGGCCATTATCACCATGTAGACACAGAGAAAAAATGATATTATCGCAGCTACCACCATGAAGTACCTGTTCTTTAAAAACTGACTTTTCACTGATGACTGTTACAATTACAGGGATTAATATTATTAGTCCCCCTTTTCTCTTAGCTGGATATTTCAATATCAAAAAAAATCTGAACTTTGAAATTTCTCAGGTCTAGGGAGGAGTCAAAAGGAAACACATTAAATTGTCAGTTTAATATATATTAGAATCTGTGGAGACATTAAATTTCACTTTTCATCTATGAATATTAAACATTAATGAGGTTTCAGGTACAGAGATATTAAAGTGAAACATCAGAGAGCTATGACTTAGCTCGTATACAGAGAAAGAAAGTTCACAAGGGAAGTTAATAAAGGTCAAAACCGCAGAACTACCATAAACGAGAACATACAATAGATGAAAAAGAGTAATTCAAGCAAACCTGATTTTAAAGGGGCTAATGAGAAATGCATACACATTTCCACATGCAGAATTTTCATGTAAAACACAACAAAATGGAAAGTAATTAAATACATAGTTCTATTTATGTATAATACTCAAACTGAAAGATGAAAAATATTTTTGGAGTGGCTTGATAACAGCTTGTAGAGGAAGATGCCCAACCTTAAACTGAAGAATTCATAAGCACAAAAAAATCATAGTAATAGCTGCACCCAGATCTCTCTTGCTCCTCCCATGCCTCCTCTTCTGGAGACTACAATGTCTACAACTATAAACATAGTAATGCAAAAACCCATACACACAGGGATAACACAGAAAGCTTAAGCAATATGCCCTTATTGCATGACAGCATACACAAAATACAAGGAAGGAAATATCTAAGAAAAAAAAAAGGAAAGCAAAAGATCATAGGCCAACCAAGTGACAGTTTATTTTTTGTACATTTATAATTTATCTTTCTTCCTCTATCATTTATTCATACCCAGAACCCATCCCTACAGGTATAAAAGCAGATATTCCTTTCCTTCACCCCGAATACAAAAATTTCTAGTCACAAACCAAAAAACAACCTGAGAAATATTGTGTGTTTAGGGGCATAGCGTAGCATATTTGACAGAAATATAGCGAGGCAAAATTCAACGCTAGATATTCTATGGACAAAAAACAAAACTGAAAGTCACAGAATCTCCCTAACTATATAGCAATTAGAACTGTGTTTCCAGGTTGTATTCAAGGATGCAATTCTGTGAAATCAGTTACAAGTATATGATGCCTAGCACAGCACATTCTGAAGGCTATCAGTCATATCAATTTAAATGAAAATTTTCACTTCTAAATGTTCTGTTATCACTTTGATAGACATCTTTTCTAATATCACTCTGATATACAGTGTCTTGGCAAACACACCATGCAATGAAATATGAACAGCCCAATAGTAATTTGTAAAATAGCTCAGAAATACATTTAGAGATAGATATATAATAGGGTCTTTTTATTATATTACAGCATCTATCACTGTATTTAACAGTCACCAATATACGTACCTTCAAAAGAGAGATGTCAGTATCTGTACCATTAGATCCTAGATAAAGCCATTTGAAGAAACCCTTCTCTTACATAAAGTTGACCAGGTCATCATGAACCCTAGATGAAACGAAGCTCTGACAGAATTTTCCTCCAAGTAATCTTCTGAGCAGCAAGATCTGAGCCCCCAGAAACACCTGTGCACAGTTACACGCCTCCCTGAGTTTAGACTGGTGAAGCCTATTAAACCTCTTATTGCAGTTGAATTATCAAACCCAGTCAGGGTGAAGGAGAAGGAATAAACTGAAATTGTGCTCTTAACTGTGCTCAGCATGAACCATGTTAACAAAAGGAAAACAAAAGGACTTACTAAATGAAACTTCATCACCTCTGCATTTATACTAACTGCAAATCTAATGAATAGAAGATTTCTTTTTAAGCAGAATTTCAAAGTACAGGCGAATCTCATTAAGCTTTTACCATGGACAAGCACTCAGCAATATTATCAAGAACAGTTGGAATTAAAGCTTTAATGTAGATGCTTCACTAGGACAGTGTCTAACATCCCTAGTTAAGAATCATAAGCCTACTGTGCTCAGCAGCAAAACCTAGTTTTTGCCCAAGTGTGTTTACAAGTAAAGCAAACAAGGAGAGAAATATAAGCAATGAGACAATATTATTCACCGTGGAAAACTATGTTTTTTAGTGCACTATGAACCTAACTAGTGCTGAATTCAAGAATCAGCCACCACAAAAAAGGATTTCCTTCCAAATTACAGAGTAGTTACATTATTTCATAGAAGTTTACCTTGTGCTTCTCTGAGGCAACATAAAAGCTCATGGTTTAGACTGTGATCCATGGACTTAATGAGAGTTGGTATTTGAAGACCTAATGAAAGTGGTGGGGTAATCTCCAAACCACTTGGGGATTAAAATCAAGAAGAGAATGTTTAATGTTTTATATGAGGGACAACAATGAGATATAGTCAAGGCAGTAATCTTTTCCTTGTTCTCTGCCAGTTCTAAGGAGAAAGATACAACAGGAACTGGGATGCTAATGCCTGAAAAAATCCTCTGCTCTACGGATCAATAAAAGAGGTTGCATGTCCCTGAAAATATGGGAGTAAAAAACTTAAGTTTTCGATTTGTCTCCAAACAAGATACCATACTATCCTTAAATCAGAAACAACTCTTTAGTTAGCTGATTTTTCTTATAATTGGTCTGGAAATTTTTTAAGACACAACTTTCTTCATATAAATCATTAAGCATGCCTCTTGGGTTTACAGAGTCAACCAGACCCATGGATTCCTGCCCCGCCCAGTACCTCTTTATCTCACCTATATGGACATGGCACTGATGACAAAGGGGATGACACCAAACTACACTGTCAGTAAAGGCCTCAAGTCACTCTGCTCTTCCTTGAGAACAAGTGCATACTATCCTTTGCGAGATCTGTATTTCACTGACTGCCAGTAGCAAGACCCTACTGCATACGCAAATCCAACAGAAAGTGCCTCACTTGGGCACTGCAACATCTTCCCCATGACATGTCCTGACTTGGAGAAGTCCTCCATCATAGACCTTTTGGAATGTAAACATGCACCAGTTCTGTGCCCACAGATTCATTTCCATAAGCTGCTCTGTATTCACTACCATTCGGTACTGATTAAGGCAGTACGGGTCACTCATCTGTGCTCAGGTATTCATCTATGAGATCGTCTGTATTTAGTGCCACACATAATTTAAGAACAGTTTTTTTTAATGTTTCTGCCACCCAATTCCAGTTCAACATACAATTCTCATCAAGAGTGAAACTAGCTCTCCTTAAGCTGATCTGAACGGGAATTAAGAGCTTTAGAAGTTATAACCTAGTCCTTCTCATACCACAGGGGGCAAAACCCTCTTCAGTTTGTGCTAACAATTTCTTCTGAGATGAAAAATAATCTCTATCTAATATCAGTCTCTGTAGCAAGTGCAACTTAAGCAATTCATTCAATTAAGAAATTCAAATAAAGCAATTCATTCAACTCAAGACTCATTCAATTTTTGCAGCAACTGGCTATAACTTGTTTTACATCCAATTATGTTTTCTACATGTCTTTCAAGGACAGGATCATCTTTTGATCAATCAATAGGTTCCTGCAGCTAATACACGTGAAAAGGGAAAACTCACTGCAGAAAAATCCTGTGGAAGAATTTAATTTGAATTTTTATTTACATATAGCTTGTATGTTTTTCAATGAATTAATATTATCTGAAAAATTGTGGTTCTCAAAACAGAAGTCAGACAAACATAATGTGATCGTTATGAATGCCATACTGAAATATTTTTCACAAAGACTGTATATCTTAGTTACTAAAATATAACTTGGTGGCAAATAATCACATTACAGTCATCTTTAAATGTTTCACAGTTGATAGAATGAATTGATATATTAGGAAACTGCTCTGTGTAAGGTACTGGCTTACACCAACAATATTACTCACTTTCCCAAGTTCAAAAGGCCTGAGAGTACCTTTGAAAATATGTAACTCACCAGAAAGCTGGAGGTTCATTATCCACAGAAATATGTATCACTGAGTGGGTTGTTATAATTAATTATATTATGCTAATTAATACTTAGTATAATAATGACTGAATTAATTGTTATATAATGTTAAGTAAAGTCAGCTAAAAAGTTAACAGCTGCGGCCACCTAATCGCCACCACCACAGGATCACCCTGGTCACCTGGAAACTAAAGAAGAAACTCTCTCCAGAAAGCTGTCCTTGAGGCCTGGGAGCCATCCATGCACGTGGGGCTCTGTGGGATAAACCCAAGAGCCAGCAGGGCCCAGAGCAGACCATCTGCTCAAGTGCCTTGCTCCACTTTGCCTAAGGAATGCACTAAGCCTGGGGAGAGCTAAATCAGGGGAACAACAGATGGAGGTCAATTTTCAGTGGTTTGTGATGCACCTGAGTTTATGGTGACCCAGAGAGTTCCTCAAAGCACCTCTGGTGAAACCACACAGGCAACTGACTTCTGGACCCACAATGAGTCATTTACAAGAGAAATACCACACTGCTCAGGCCATAATGCACTCTATTCAATTAATGTACCTGAAAAGAAATGCCATAAACAGCATTCTTCCTTTGACGGAAATACAAGGCTACAGCGAACCAGTACCATGTACTAAAATGCAGAAGAAAGACCTGGTATCACAGAATATGCTTACCATAGCACATCTCAGTCATAAAAAGGGGGAAAGAAAGGTAAAAATAAAACCAGTAAGGGAAGGGCAAATAATGAAGAAAAATCATTTGCACCACATGTGAGTCTGAAAATTAGTACTGAAAAAAACCCTATAGTCTATCAAAAAGGTCTAGGTAACAGATAATAATAAATGAGGCACGACATGAAACCACTAACAAATTATGTAATTTGTTGCTTTTAAAAGGGTTATAGTCTGACAGAGCGGTTTGCGGATTATGAAAGGTGGCAGGCTATACCTGCACTAACACTTTTAAAAGTGCTTAGGAGTACTATTGGGCAAAGGAACATGGCTTTTTAAAATAGAGAACCATTAGAACAACTCCTGTCATGCTTTTATCCCTTACCAACTAGCCCACATACCTTTCTGCAGTGATTATAGCTTAATTACCAATTCACATCCAGTGTTTTCTATCCCGATGTCTTGCTTTGGAGACTAGGAGCTGCAGAGGTAGGATGCTGGCCACTCTGTGACAGTTGGTCACCATTCATGGAAGTGTCAATAATTTCGGATATTACATGCAATAAAAGCACTGCTTGGACAAAGTGTTAATGCAAACCAGTCAAACATCAGCTGTTAAATTGCATCATCCAATTTCTCTGTTCCAATATTTACATGTTAAACCTCCCCCCCAAAGAAAAATAGAAAAATACTAAAATTCTTTTACATCTACAAAATACAGTGAACTGACTTAATGAAAAAAAATATTAAAAAATTAGCTGTAGCTCTCTTAAATTTCATTTTTAATTTCAGTAACATCAAATCCTCAAAATGTCTGCTGAAGACACTACAGGCATTAGTGTAGTGTGTAGTAGAGCACTGAGCAGCACACAAACAAATTTTCATTACTGCAGTTAGTTCACAAGGTTTGAACCATCAGTTGGTACATTTCAATTCAGGTACAGTAAATACACATAAGAGCAACATTATCTAAAATGGTAAAAAAGTATGAAATCTTTAACAGTCTTTGCAGACATAGGAATAAAGTTTCCATTGTCTGTCACTTATATATAACTACATAGTTCGGATGCTTATGTCCTGAAAGTAGAGAGAATTTAATTGAAATGCTAAAGGTGGTTCCTATACCTTCCTCTTACTTGCCATACCCAATACTAGCACTACAAATGCCATATGACAACAAATTAATCAGAAATACTGAAGTATTACAGCTACTATACACTCAAAAATGTATGCAGACAAAAGAGAACCTCCATGGTCTCTAACTGATTCTAAATACCACCTCATTGTTTCCTGCTTCATTCTCACAGCATAGTGTAACAGATACATGTCTGTACACATCTGTATCAAAGTTGTGACCTTAATCTGACATTACAGTTGCCTTTGGAAAAGTGTGACCTATGTTTCAAGAAGATATAACCCGTGAGTAGCTGTCACAGGTAAGGTGCTGACAGGTTATTGGAAGCCTGTCACCTTCTTGGATGGTTTACACAAGTGTCAACAGTGGTGACCGTCATCTCAACATAAGGACTTGACCCGTAAAAGACGGTTTTGCTGAAGAGCATCTCTGAAGTGACACTGAGTAGTGTGTGTCATAAGAACCAAAAAAAAAGTTTATTAAATAAAGTTCTTTTCTTGATTAACCACCATTACCAAAGAGGATCTATACATGCAAAAAAAGACCTGCCTGAGAGGGCATCTGGTCTAAGGAAGTGAGGACAGAGGACAGACAGAAGACCTTGCTCTGTTTTCTCACTTTTCGTGAAGATTTAAGACTTTCATATGCCCTGAGCCCTTTATCCTTTTCTGCAAAGCCCATGTTCCTTATTTTATTTTATAAGAACAATAAAGCCATCTGCTCTAAAAAAAGTGGAAGTTTATTCCACTGAAAAAGTAAATGTATTTTTTTCTACAAAAGAAAAGATATTTTTGTTAATCTTTTAAATTTAATATAATACTTAAGCTAAACTCAGAAGATGTAGAAGTATATCTTAACTTCGTAGTTGCAATAAGAAAGCCTAAGTCTTCTCTTGACAACAGTAGTACTGAAACACAGGTACTGATGACTCACATACTCTTGAAAGCTTTTTCATGTTTCCTTTGTGGCTCCTCTAAATCGCAAATTTCAATCAAGTTTCATAGCAAACGCTCACAAAAAATTCAACTGCACCCAAGGGACATATGTTACATCTGTGATACTATCCACACTCCTTCTTTCTGCATTTGCTCCTACAACTTTTGAATCTATCCTTGTTCAACAAGCTGAAAAGGACTCCTTTGATCACAAATCTCTCTTGAAACTAATTTCTGCATGGTGAATACTGTGCTTTCTGAGACTGCAAATATTTTTAAAGTCAAATTGCAAGGGATGGATTTTTTTCTTTTTAGAACAGTTGTTGACTTTGTTTTTCCAGAGCATAGAGATAATTAAAAAGCAAAACTAAGGAAAATTATGAGCATAAACATAGGTATAGCATTTAGGCAGATATTACAAAATTTCAAATGCATCCAGAAAGAGAGACTCTGGTAGGCCAGAATGAAGCCTGATTGATAGCACTCAGAACTCTGTTTTTTCCCTTATATGCTGAGTATCTAATAAAAGTCACATAACAGTGCTTGCTATCTTCTACTGCAGAAAAGTACCCCACTCAAGGAACGTGACTAATCCAGAATGTGGAGCCCACAGCACAACAAAGTAGAGCCACTGACTCCATCTGTTCCCTAGAGCAGTACATTTTCTTTGCACAGATGGGATGAGTGGGACTAAGGAAAGAGAATTGAATTTCCAGCTGAACTTGTGGAAGCTGATTACTTTTAAAAGAAGAGGATGTTTTTTACTGACACCATATGTCATGTATTGATGTCATATATTGAAAAATAATGGGCAAAGTGTCCTCTCTCCCCAGTTCAAATGCTCAGCTTAAACTGTAAGGGTATTTTTAAAATATCTTTCTCCATGTGCTTTTAATATTGGCTATTGCTGTAAGGTTCCTCTGTTGTGCCTACACTGTTTGCTACCTATTGAATCCACCAATGGGTTAAACTTGGTGCCTGAGTGCTATCAGATGCTGAGGGAATGTGTGCATGAGAGACTGTGGGGCAGAGACACATGGGAGACCCAAGCCATGTATTTCAGGGTTGAAACATTCCAGTCAGCTTGTTTAAAGGCAAGATGCTGGACCAGAGTCCCAAGACTACAAGAGTGGCCAGAAACTCAGAGCAGAAACACCTAATGTTTCTCACCTTAGGCTGAGGATTTTGGGACAGTTCAGACCAAAAAACCCCGTGACCACATGGCTGTAGGGCCAGGCTGTAACACCTATGAACTAGTTTCCAATGATGAATTTCAAATTGCCATATATTATTGCTGCTTCCCTCACATAACCTCTGGAGCTCTTGTCTAAGTTCGATTTTTATCTCTTTTGTCCTTCGTCAGGTCAGGTTAAATTTCAGCTCTGAGAGTATGTCTCTTTTACTTAAAATTGCACAACACTACATCACATCATATTGTGGAATCCACTATTTCTGTCTGAATTAAACTAGAGTAAGAAGAAGTTATTTATATTTACTTTTCATATGTGCCAAGAAAGTGAGTAAATAATAGAGACAGTGGATTTGGAGCTTTTGAACAGGAGCCATGTAAATAGCTTAGCTGCTAATACCACTTTGGGCGGTGACAATCCTAATTATCAGATCTTGTCCTCTCTACCTGCTCTTCCTCCAAAATTGTCTTTAACACCTCTGAATGTCTAAAGCTTATAGCAGCACAGGATTCCTGTGCAGTTATCAGGACAGCTAAACTTGTGCTCTCACTTTCACAGGATTTGGTAATATTTAAAGACAAAGAGCAGAATTCAGAGGATGTGCACTGAAACATGACACATAATCAAAAGCTTTATTTGACATGACTACTGTGTTTTTTTCTTAAAACATTTTTTTACTTTGAAAAAGTTTAATTATTAAGAGCCCTACATACCTTAATGTATCAAGACTGTTGCACAGATATATTATATATAGGTATAATATACCCATGAAAGATAAACATAGTGTATATATAATATTTTTCAAGTTCTGTCTGACCTTTGTTTATGGTGAATTACTTATTATAGAGTATCACATTAAAACTTAGTAGATTTTTGTTAAGGGGTGCATATTTAACAGTAAACTAACAAAAATCTACACATGATCAATGCTTAGGGAACTATAAAATACACACTACAGTTCTGCAAGAATAGATGATGCACCACTGCATTTTAAAACTGAAGCACAACAGCTTTCTTGTGTTACTAAAAGTCTTATACATTGTGACAAGTACATGACCTTTCAAAGATCATAGAAAGGTCTGGAAAGGATTTAAAGACCATCTCAATTTCAATCTGCCTGCCATGGACAGGGACACCTTCCACTAGAGGAGGTTGTTCAAAGCCTCACCCAACCTGGCCTTCAACACTTCCAGGGCCTCTCTGCGCAACCTGTTCCAGTACCTCACCACCCTCACGAGAAGGAGTTTCTTCATTGAAACACCTCATCTAAATCTCCCCTCTGTCTGTATGTAAAGTCACTACACGCCCTTGTAAAAAGTCTTGGAGTGGGA
Organism: Dasyornis broadbenti; assembly: GCA_013397935.1. Lineage (NCBI taxonomy): Eukaryota > Metazoa > Chordata > Aves > Passeriformes > Dasyornithidae > Dasyornis > Dasyornis broadbenti. The sequence continues at coordinate 151,015 of VZRN01004271.1, forward strand.
AGATAATAAAGTGTGAATATTGCTGATGCAAAGAATGTGTATTTCTAGAATAGCAAGCAATCACACATGTACTACCTACTCTTTGAGTACAAAATGTATTAATTGCACTACCAGTTTCCATACACGTCCATATTGCATTCCTGTGTATGTGCTTTAGTCTAAACAGACCGGCTAAGTAACGTATTCCTCAATTGTGTCAGATTTTTAATTTTAATTTGATATAGTGTCAAAAGCGTACAGTGAACTGTTCTTGCAAGTATAGTAAAATCATGCAGCAGCATGCAGTTCCCCGGACATGCTCAGGTCTCAGAATTGATGTCTGTCAGGTTCTCAGCCACACCAGGACCTAGCAGCTAATCGTGTGACAGAAAGTGAATGGACACCTTCAGCAATTGTCCACCTGCTCATGAGTATTATTCACTCCTGTAATATAGTGGTAAGAGTAGTGAGCAGATCAGGTTCCAGAGCAGAGTCCAAATGTAGTGGATACTCCAGAAAGCAAAGTGGAAATAAAAGGGAGGAAAAACCCAAACCTATATGCTCTACACACATAGACAGTACAGAAGAGAGAACATACAGAAGTGTTATTTCCAACTGAAATGTTTCTGTCGACCTAGAAACTGTTATTCCTACTCCTGCCATCATCCATAGAAATATTCCAACTGATGTGTGAAAATACAGATGACTATGTATGCAGACATGGTGATCACTTTTAACTCCAGTCACTGCCCAAAATAACACAAAAGAAATTCCAGATTACTTGAAATGAAGGGGGAAAAAATTATAACACAAAGTGCTTTGAGGTCAGGGGTGTCAAAATAAACCATTTTAACCTTCCAAAACCAATTCTGTTCAGCTCTGTTCTGCTGCTGTACATCATACTGCTTACATTGCAATCTGAAAAATAAAATTGAAACATATTTAATCAAGGGGATTCCAGACTTGAAAGAGTCATTCAAAATGCCTTAATTTAATTCATATGATCCCCAGATAAGACCTGGATGTCATGATCCTATCTGAGGCTGACTAAATTCCTATGGGCTTATACCTAAGAAGATAAATAAATAACAAGAGAAGATAAATAAATAACATGATGTCTGGCTGATAGAATTTGACCTGTCTGAAACAACTTCTCCTATATTTTAAACCAAAAACTTATCAGCTTCGTTCATCATAATACTGGTATTATTATTTACATATCCAATATGCACTAGCAGTTGTAATAAGAACTGAAGATAGAGCAAATACAAACGGTGAGTGACTCATTAGTGTCAC
>VZRN01004271.1:152366-225437 GCA_013397935.1 Dasyornis broadbenti
TTTTTTTTAATATAGTGTCTGAAGAATTTCACAGGAGAAAATAAACTGCACTTGAGTTTTTTGGTTTAGGTCTTTCGGTCATAACCACTGTACCAAAAACTCAGTGATGCTGAGACTGAAACAAATGATACCAAGTACATCCATAATCCTTTAAAAAAGATTCCTGAAAGATAGAGAACTCAATAGGCTGTAGAGCACATAGGTCAACCTTTCAATAATGAGTTCAGCTGCTTTAGAGGCTGTTGAGACAGATTAGACAAGCTTTTTCCACAGAGTTAAAACCATCAATATATACCATTTTCTTTATCAGAATTCTGCAGGTGCTTTATTTCCTTCTCTGATAGCTTTACTATACTCTCACGAGAAAATACTTCTACCCTCAGCTGTCAAATTTCTGAATGATCCACACCATTCTATCTAACGCAGATTTTATGTAATGAAAATAAATAATGCCTTTCCATAACTCCTGTGGACGCTCTATGTTCTGCAGTTTGGAGCCTTTTGATTTAAAAAATTTCAGTTGTTTATCTCAAAGTGATTATATGATCATCAAAATGTTTTTCATATTTCTATTGAAAAGCTTTATAGTAAAATTAAGGCTAGCCTCACAAGCTATATTTGATAGAAGGAAAATAATGAGAACATCAAATGCTTCAAGACATCTATATTGAGAAAGAATTCTCTGACATTAACATTACAAATTCATTATAAATTCTTTCACTAGGTATCTTCTCTGATTTTTTCAGCCCCGTCCAAGATAACGGACTCATACTTAATTCCCATAAACATGAGCAGCAAGAAGCATCAGTCTATCAAACTGAGGGGGAAAAAAAGAAAAAATGACAATAATTTTAAAGGATTATATACTAAATAAAACTTAAGACAGTGATACCATGAAACTACTGAAAATGGATATTGGACTGGATTTTCTTTGCAGCACAGGTTCCAATCATTTTCTTAATTGTAAACCTGTTACAGGGACTACTACTGCAACTACTTAAATCTTACAAAGTAAAGCTCAACTCTAAAAATTTCTCATTTTACATCAGCTTCTTACAACAAAATATACCTTTTGGATTATAATTAGAATGGTAATTGCTTACTGCAATAGCGATAATTATAACTACCAAGAATACTACTTGGAGGGTCTTATGAGCAATGAAGTATGTTATATTACTTTTTCTGCAGCAACAACAAAATTACTTAAAATCAATTAACGCCTTGATGAACAACTGAGAATTGGTACAAACAGTTCATCATAGTAGACAACAAGTTGAAAATAGGATAACATCAGTATTACAAAGGTTTTAGCATCTATAGTGAAGTTGATACAACAGGATGCAAGAGCTGCCCTTGAAGCAGTCATTATTCTACCTACAACAGAAAAATATGCTTTAAGAATGGGATTTTTGGGCACTATGGCAAGCCTAAAATAATAATAATAATAATAATAATAATAATAATAATAATAACAACGAAATATGACAGAAATCACTTTACCAAAGGCAACAGTTTAACTGAGATCTAACAACTTAATTTCCTATATCCAAAGAAGCAAAATTTTCATGGGAGTTATCAAAATACACTGTCTCAAGTTATAAATTTGATTTTGAGATGAGAGCTATTTATGATCAAAACCCTCTCTGCAAATTACAGTACCCATCTTGTATCAGAAACCTGACAGACAGCAGACATTCCCTGTCTGGGAATCTGTGACAGAGGAATCAAGAGCTTTCTACACTTAACAGTTTCACTGTACAGGAGTAATATGTTTCCTACCAGCAAGGCCATTAACTCTGAACATCCATTTACTCAGGAGTTGATGATAGGGAACTGGATAAATGTCAGCAGCAGAGCAGCAGCAGGGACATATCCCATTTTGCTTTTTAAATGGTGTGTTTCTTTGCAGAATGGAGTCAAAATGGACCACCAGGAGCAAAACAAGACCAATAAGGCTAGAAGACACCTCGACAAGTGACCAGGGGCAAACATAGACTGAGGTGTAGAGAGATCGGCCTGCTGTTATGGGGAAGTCTGTCATTCAAAAGCTGGATTTCAAGGCTCTTGAACACAACATTTGTGGATGACAATCCAAAACACCTCTATGAAACAGCTCTGAAGCTTGTATTCAGCATTCCCATTTCAATTAAAAAAAAAAAACAAAATCCACAACAGCACGAAGTGTTTCTTAGTAGAATATTCAGCTACTAAGTCTGTGCTCTACTTTGCTTTATTAACATGGAGACTTTAAAGAATGTAAATAGTTCACAACTGTGGACACAGATAAGAACACAGATATTGGAAGCATAGTAGCACAGACTCAAGTGACAAAGCAATTTACTTGTGAAATGCCTACAATGTCCATTAAACATGTGACTCCACAAAAAGGCTATCTTGAAAGGCAGATCAGAAATAGCTGTAAATGAAAGCAGAAAAAAAACCTATGAGGCACTTGGTAGGTGAACTGTGTGTAACTGAGCTCTGGTAACTGTTATGAGCAGAAGTGGTCCTCAGAATTTCGATACCCATTATAATGGTTTATTCTAGCGTTCATTCTAAATTAGAGAACTACATTATCTTATCAAAGAAAAGGTATATACTGCTAGATGAACATTTTTTTTAAAGGTGATTTTATCCTTCAACTTACTTTTCACTTTATACCATTTTCATATTTACAGCTTGGAGGCTATACATAAAAAAAAATCTGTGACACAGCTGCACTGTGACTGTGTATACATAAAAGTAATATAAAGAGGAGCTTTATCTCAGAGCTGCTTCTCTGTCTCCCACAGCTCGATCCCCCATAGCATAATCTGCATCTCTCAATAGTAATCTTGTTATTACTCATCTTATTTGCACTACCACAAAAACCCGTCTTGCTTTTCATCCTCCCCTGCTTCTGACATTGATTAGGAGAGGACTGTCTGTATGTGTGGGCTTATGTAAGTATGGGGTTTATGTCCAAAAGTACAGTAACTGATTTATCTTAATTATGTACTCTTAGTTAGCACTGATACAGAGAATTTATTTAAAATTATATAGGGAAGAAATGTCACCAAAATTACTTTCATAGGTTTTTTTCCTTTTTTACTTAAAAAACTGTGAGTAGACAGACATCCAGAATTACCTGAAGGTGGATGAAGTACTACTCTCACTTTTCAGTTAGTCTTTTCCTCAAATCCAATAGTAGAGTAATAATAAAATAATTAAAGCTACCTGGAAAGGATTTCACTTCAGTGTCCCTTTCATACGCATTATTTTGCACTGTACTGCAACATAAAGGAAGCTTACCTGGGGAAGATATTTGCAGTTAGCAATTCCCAGAGATTTCTGCAGCCTAGTTAGGCAAAGAAGACACTTAAGCTTTTCTCAGAGATCTTTTAGCTCCTCATTCTGCATGGCATTGACTTTCTCTTTCCAAAGCTCAACAACTGCAATAGTGTCACACACTGAGGACTTAAAAGCTTTGTCTTTCCAAAGGAATGAACAAACTCTTGAAGAAAATGAAGAGCATCACCTTTTTTGTTTTTCAGATCTACAATGACTGAATCACAAATATCATACAATATGAGCTGCAACTTAACTCACAAAAAAAAAAAAATTCTGAGTAGTCTGCCTTGAAGGCTTAAATAATCCTCATTTCACTCCTACACACTATATTGAAAATCTGGATAATCATATAGCTGGATAATAGCAGTCAGGAGACAGACTACTAGACGGAGAAGTGGATTAATGTTTCTTGCTATGTTGTTATAGACTCAAACTGTTGTAATTCACTTGAGCTCTGTGTATAAAGACATATGTTTTGGCAGGTATGTATGATTCCTTCCTTCTATCCCAAAAATGCTGAACACATCACAGTTGCTGTATTTATTAATAAACATACATCTTCAGTGAAGGTTCTGAGGCAACCTGAACAGACAAAAGTGCTCTGGAACTAAGGATCCCACCAAGGGAGGGAGGAGAGCTTTCCTAGCCAGCAAGACCTTGATAATAGAACAGAGATGGGCCCAATCCCCTATTCTGGAGCCAGCAGGGGAGAAGGTGTGCCTCCGAGGCAGCTCTGACCCAGCATGGGTGGTGCCAGCAGGGACAATGTCCACCCTCACCTGCAGATAAGTCACCCCCATGGAGTTTGAGCAACTGGGAGCACAGCAGCTCCTGTGGGTAACTCACACATGCAGAGCATGGATAATCTACCCACTCTAGGGCTGAACTGGTATCATCACCCTCTGGAGAGAAGCTCTGGTATGGTATCCACTCAGCGGGGAGCCAAGTCATCTCTGCTCAGCAAAAAGCATGTAGTGACCCAGACAGAGCTCTCAAAACCACATGTGGCCATCCAAGTAGCAGCCTGCAGGGAATGCCTCTTCCTTTCACTAGGCTGTAGCAGAGAGAGCACTCGTGTCAGTGACCAAGGGGAGGACCTGCCTAACCTGGTAGCAGAGCTACAGGATGAGTTAGAAAGGTTAACGACTACTAGAAAATCAGAAGGGGAGATAAGACTACTGGAACCAAGCTCTAGCCTCCCTCCTTGACCTATTTCAAGACCAAGGGAATCCCCTATCCATCCCCCAGCAAGGAAAATGCAGCAGTTGTAAAGAAAGGAGCAAATGGAGGGTAGTCCATGATCAGGGCGGCAAGTGACATGCTTTACCCACCTCACTACCCATAGATGCCTCTGCACAATAATTATGAGGCTTTGTATGCCATGGCTGAGTAGGGAACTGCTGGTCAAACTGAAAGGAAAGAAGCAAACACACAGGCAGATCTCACCAGGACAAGTGACCTGGAAATAGTAGAGAGATGAAGTTTGGACATTTAGGGGGGAGAAAGGCCAAGGAAAACTTGGAAACTTCTGTAAGTATGTTAACCAGAAAACGAAGGTGAAAGAAGGCATAACCCCTCAATAAACAATAATAGTAAACTGGTAACAGTGGATTAGGAGAAGGCTGAGGTACTCAACAACTCTTTTGCCTCAGTCTTCAATGGCAACCTCTCTTCTCGCACCTCTTGAGTAGATGGACAGCAGGATGGGGAGTGGGGGGAAAAAAGACCCTTCAACTGTAAAAAAAGATCAGTTACATGACCACCTGAGGAACCTGAACATACGTAAATCTATGGGACCTGATGAGATTCATCCCAGAGTCCTGAGGGAATTGGCTGATGTAGTTGCCAAGCCACAGTGCATGATGTAGGCATAAATGTTAGCATTTATGAGGGTGAGGAGAAATAGTTAATGGAGGAGCTTTCACTAACGCCTGAAATTCTCTTGCTGCAAAATTCAAAACAAATCAAACAGTTATCTTGTTTGGACAGTACATATTTGTGGAACCAGCAGCACAGGGTTTAAAAATAGCTCATATTTATCATAAACAAGAGAAAAATTACCTTGTTTTTATTTCTTTTACTCAACTACGTTCTGAAAGGTCTCAAGGTAAGTTGCACTTACCAATGAATTTGATGTATAATATATTGCAATAAATTGCCCTCCATCAAATCAAGGGCTTATTATGTCTACATGGAAAAATCTTATGACTCATAAAGATATCTATGTGTTTCTTAAGATATGAAGGTGAATACTTCAATGAACACAACAGACTTGTCCAAACTAGGATGAAAGTGTTAGCTAAAGATTGAATGGCTCCATCAAATGCTAAAGAATGAAGTCACACGCAATAGTGAGCATGTTTGGTTACAGGAGGAGAAGGTTATACTACTGGAGAGGAGAAGAAATTATTTAGTGTTTTCATGAGCTTTTAAACATCATTTTTCAAACTCAAAACCACCATGGTTTTTAATTTCTTACCCGAAATGAACAAACTAAATGCAAAATGAGTTTAATTTTTCAAGAGCATTTGGTTTAAAAACAACCATTCTTCATACCATTACGTTCCTATCCAAAATAAAACCTATCTATGCATAACTTGTAAATTATAGCCTTGCACTGCTACAAATGTTTAAAAAATGTCACAATTTTATTGTCTAGAATGGCTGACAGCAGAAAAGCAGTATAAGCTGATATTTCAGACCTTGGCAAGTAAAAAAATTTAATTTGTACCTTATCTGTTGATGAATTATTAGATGGTGTGGGAGAAGTCATGGAGATTTGATCCAGTAAGTTGCCACAGTTATGCCTCACATCAGCCTTCACACTATGTATTACTTCATTAGCTTCATAGTACATATGGAAGATTTATTTTTTTTAACGAATCTCAACATTCTAAGGAAAATCATGCTCATTCACATCCTGTAATTAAGAAATTTTTCCCTGAAGAGTTTTGATTTTTACTGATTCAAGGGTTTACTAACTTAAAATTTTTGACAGGGTCTAATTATTAAAAAAAAAAAATTAAAATCTCCTAAAGTCTTTAAAAGGGCAGAAGAAAAAGCAGGAAAGCTCAGAAGATCAATCAGCTTTGTGTGTACAATTAAACACTGCTAACAATACAATTGTAACTAAATTGTTTTGAAGTGAAATGATTTGTTACAATAGAAAAAAAATTAAGATAAGGCATCATTAAAAATTATACATATTTGCTTAAAAATAGTAACACACATATTTCTAAAAACAAACAAAACCCAGAAACATCTAATTTGGTGACCCTGAAGCATACACCTTTACATAGATACAGCATCAGGCAGCATCAAAACATACCTATGTTACACCTGCAACTCTTCTCTCAAACAGACTGACTGCAAAAGTTCTTGATCTGTCTCTGGAAACTGTCAGCAAAGGCTGATGTTCTCTGAGGTAAAAAAATAAAATTGAAACTCTATGAACTGGACTGAGAACAATCTCATTTCACAAAGGTATTCAGTGACCCAACGGAATGCCGAAAAAGCTCTGATCACTAATCATGGTGACCTTATTTACACTGGTTATTTCATGGTGATAGATTATATATATCCCACTACCATTCTCTTGAGCTATACAATTTCCCAAAATTAATAAATTGTAAAGTAAACTAAATCTTTTTTCAGCCAAGGTCTGGCTGCAGCTGTGATTGTTTCACTTACAGGACACTGAGAAAATCAAGACTAAATACAGGAGAAAGAATAATTCCTTATGTGGAATTAGATTCACCTGTGCTCTGAACTCTTGCAAAAAGAAATGAAAGCCATGAATATTGGTTAAGCGGGATCATGAAAACTAAATAAAACAAAATGTGGTGGATTTTTGCACCTGTTGTTTTCCCTTCCAAGGACCTTATCCAGTCAAAAATGTAGCCTATAAGCAATACAGGCTTACCACAGATTCACAGAATGGCTAATGTTGGAAGGGACTTCGGAGGTCATCTGGTCCAACTCCTTGCTCAAGAAGGGCCACCAAGAGCACGGTGCCCAGGACCATGTCCAAATAGCTTTTGAGTATCTCCAGGGGCGGGTATTTCACAATCTCCCTGGGAAACCTGTAATCCATGCAGTTTTCTTTCAAAGACTCAATTTTTCTCATCCTTAGTATAATTTTTCCTTAAATTGTCTTCCAGAACCTGAGTTAATGCCCACTGATATACTCTCATCTTTATTGATTTTGACTGCAAAAATCTCTTTAGTTTTATCTCTTAAAAAAACTCTATGACTTGTTAGCAAATTAATTGTGTCAACTGTGAAATGCTTCCTTCACATTAAAAAAAAAAATTTCTCTCATTTTCAAAAGCTCATTTACAAAAAGTTTCTAGTCTCCAAAAATAATCCAGAAAAAGAGAAACTGTCTAAACCTGTAAACTGCAAACTAAAGCATCATTACACTTCCTCATGATGAAGTAATTGAAAATTAGCAGTTTAGCATAATTTATATTTACAATAGATCTTACATTACAATGCAAAAGGCACCAATTTTGGCTCAGTTTTCAACACGTGCAAAATTAATATCTTCCAAAGACTTACAGGGAATGAACAGAAACAATGAAAAGAAGCAATTCTTACCTCTTCTATGGAAAAGAAACTTCTATGGAAAAAAATTCATTTCTCAACTAAGAAAAAAGACTATACACTAAACATTTAAAGGTGATTGTGATGTCTCAGCAGGAAACACTATTTAGGATATTGCAACAAGTCAATAGTGTTAATTATCAATCATGGCTGAAGCATCCTCATTAACAACTATATTTTTACGAAAATATATTAAGTTTCTTTATTTTTGAACAAGAAGGTTCTGGGAGTTCAAAAAATGTAGTTTGAAATATACAAACCTCATCAAGTACGGCTTCAGATACACAACAAATAAAAACAACTTCACCACTTGAGCTTGAAGGAGAAGGTGATGGGAGGGGAAGTGGCCCAACTCCCACACACCTCTTCATAGCAAGGGAATGTGCAGTTTTGCTTCCAAGTGATGGCAGTATGGGTTTACTAAGGTATTGCATACCTTCTATCAGGTAAAAGTCATGGGAATGTGCATTCCCAAGTGAAGAAGATGAACTCAATCACCCTCTGAATCCTGTATTTCAAGGAAATCTTAAGGAACCATATTTGCTAAGTTTGAAATATGTAGATTAGATGTGAAATTGGTTGTCAAAGCCCTCATACACTTACAGACAATGAACAATTATTATTGATGGACGTGGAATTTTGGTAGAACTTACCCCTGAAATTGGGCAAGGAAAGGAGATGGCTGCCTCCTCTGGGAAATCATAAACACAGACAGACGTTATTTCCTATTTTAAACTACTTTAAGATTCCCATAGCATTAACATTCCAAATAATCAATTTCAAGTGTGTATCTCTACTCCAAAATCAAATAAGAAAATAGACATTTTATCTCTATGAAATTAAAATTCATGATGAAAGAACTACACCTTGTAGGCATTATCTCTGTCATACAAATACATTTACAGCCTCATCTGCAATCAAATAAGCCATCAGTCAATAAGGTACCATCCACACATTTGAATATACACCTAATATTAACGGTCCCTAACTGCTCAAGAGACAATGGCAGGACTGATGATAAATTTCATCAGGTTAACGTAATTTCACTTCTATATTTTCCTTTTCATGTCTATTGTCACCCTGCTTATGAGGCAATGTTATTCTTGAACTTAAAACACATTTTTTCAGACTGTCTGGAATGCAAATGATCTTCAGTGCTTAATGACTGTTTTTTGGATCAGATCTTGTAACGGAGAAAAGGCATTAATACACAATACCTTCCATGTGTAATCTCCAGTAATGTAGGTGAAATCAAGACTCCATTAAGTCATCTGCCTCTTTTCTGTACTAAATCCTGCTTCCACTGCCCTGTTTCCAAAATACTTCACCCAGCCCATCAGATCAAATTGCACATATTCTCTTCCCACTCTTTTCTTCTCTTTGTTCTGATGCCTTTCCTTTGTAAACCTAGTCCTAAATTTTTCCCCCATATCGACCTTCTAATCTTATCAGATTTTGTACCCAATTTTCTCCCTTCCTTTTCCTATGTCACTTATGACACAGACTTCATGTGCCACATATTCAATTCTAAGCTTGCCTCAGCAGACACCAGATGTTTCCAACCTACTAGTCCATAGACTATGCTCTGATGTTCCATAGAATTGCGAAGGTTAATGATCCTAAGTGACAAACAGATCTAGTTACCTAGGAGAGGAATTGAAACGTTTTCACTGGGAATGCAAAAAGTGGTATTACTGAAAGTTTTAAACCTTGTCCAACTTCGGGCCTATGAAGCAGACGATAAGGATGGATTTGATAAAATCCCCTTTTCCGAGTAATTTCACCTTCCTGCTTCAAAGTAGGACAGTAAGACTATTTAAAGTAAAATAATATGTATAAATAAGCAAAATACTGTTTTCTCTACTTGAGGTTTCTGAAACATGCCCTTTGCCTGAAAAATCTCCAAATATTCAACCTGATGCAGATATTTCACATTAGGAATTCTAACCATTATGCCTTATATTCAATAGTGTCATAAGCCACTTAAAATAAAAAATTATATTGAGAAATACTGAACAAACCTAACAGACATTTCATCAGTTCTACTTACAGTAACTGAGTGCAAAATTCTACAGAGTATTAGAGTATAAACTGTTTGACTTAAATCACGGAAGTCCCTAGATTGCTCTATTACAATATTAATTGTTAAAGCTGACAAAAGGAACCCTCTGTCAAAAATACTAAAAATCAAGAAGAGATTTAAAAGTATTTGGCACAAGAACTGCAATTATTTTAACAAAGCAGCGCACACTTATGCCATACAAATCACTTTCAGTTATCATTATTTCAGTTAACTAATTTGCTGGTTTTAATGATAGGGAAAATTTCATGCAGGGTTGTGTTGTTTTTTTTTAATGTGGTATTCCAAAACTTGAAGTTTATACAGAAACAATGCATAATTTTTCTTTAAAAAAAAACCTATTGCAGAATGCACTATTACACCTCTATTTTTTAGACAAGGCTACAAATTTATGCAGATATATATATGTATATATGCATATAAGCGTGAGTCTAGGAAAGGAGTTTATTACAGTCAGAACACTCAGCATAGAGCCAGTCACTACAAAAGGCTGTCGAGAAAGCTGAGTTCTCTCCAGTCCCCAGGCTGGAGAGCAGCTCACTTCTGGCAGAAGACGGCAGATATTCCCCTTATTTGTAACTCAGAAATTTTCTGAAACAGGGTCCTGAGCTTCCTTCTGAAAAGCAAGCAGCACTGATTCTTCCAAAGCAGGTTTGATGGAGCTCCTGTTTTAACTGGTTGCTCACTGGTTACAACACCCACATGAGAGAACAGAAAGCACAGGTTCAAAACCCCTTCAAATAAAGGGTCGTCTATTCGGATGCCCACTTGCTCTCCACTTTCAGAAGACTGACACAGCCAGCTCGTGATAACAGACTCTGCACTCATCCTCATGCTCTCGTAGCACACCGCCCTTGCACCACAAGAAATACAAAGGTTCCCCCTGGATCACAGCGAGCACATAGGAATTGCCACAGCTCCATGATTAGGTTATTCATTTGGGAGGCTGGAGGACTGAGTTCAAGACCCTGCTATTATGAATGCTTAATTTAGAACACTGAAATGTTCATTGTTGTGGAATCTGAAAGGCTGCTTCCACATCCCAAAGGGCTGCAATAATCACTAGGTTACAGAGTTCATCTCTCTGGCTTAAAAGACATTTAAGTACTTAATTCTAAATAGAAAAGCTCCATCATGAAAGTCTCTGAAAGGACTAGTCAATTGTTTAACATGAAAACCTGAATGTAAAACCCTTGGAAAAAGTGAAGAAGTGTGGCTCCAGTCTCTCAAATATTTCAGCAAATTATTTTAAGCAAAACCATTTTACACCATCTTTTCTGGAAGCTCTTTTTTCATCAGCACATTTTAAGACATCGTCTGCATATCACCATGGAAAAAAAGACATGAGCATCCATGCTTCATATCCACTGTTTTCACAAATAAGGCCATTGGTGCAAAGGTTCCTTGTAGCTAAACTCGCTGGTCACATTTCGTAAGCCATGAAAATGCTGAGGAACAGCAAATTATCAGTTTATACAGCCATGGAATTTGAAACTAAAAATCCAAAGGAGTTTTCTTCTCAGTGTGATACAGGTGAGGTATGAATACATTGACATTTAAATGCTTGATTTAGATGCCTGCAGGGACATTTAGGCACCAGCATCCCTCTTGCAAATTTGTCTCTTAAACACTTTCAGATTTACAGACAAACAATACTTGTAATAATGAATTTGAAGAGTTTAATAATAATGTCATCAACTAATCTGTTTAAATTATCTCAGTTCCTTCAGCTAACCTGAATAAAAACGTTGCTTTTAACTCTCACAGAATCATAGAATATCAAGGGGTTGGAATGTACCTTAAAGACCATCTAGTCCCAATCCCCCTGCCATGGGGAAGGACACCTCCCACTAGAACAGGTGGCTCAAGGCCTTATCCCACCTGCCCTTGAACATTGTGGTTGGGGCATCCACAGCCTCCCTGGGCAACCTGTTCCAGTGCCTCACCACTCTCGCAGTAAAGAATTTTTTTCCCAATATCTGACCTAAGTTTTCCCTCTTTCCATTTGTATTCCTTACTCCTTGTGCTACCACTACAGTTCCTGAAGAAGAGTCCCCCTCTGGCTTTCTTCAGATACTGGAAGGTTCGTATGAGGTCTCCACTCAACCTTCTCTTCTCTGGGCTCAGCAGCCCCAACTCTCTCAGCCACCTTCATAGCAAAGGTGCTGCAGTCCTGTTATCAAATTTTTGGCTCTCCTCTGGACTTGCTCCAACAATTTTCCATGTCCTTCTTATATGGGGGACACTAGAGCTGGACACAGCACTCCAGGTGGGGTCTCACAAGAGCAGAGTAGAGAGGCAAAATCACCTCCTTTGACTTGTTGATCACACTGCTTTTGATGCAGCCCAGGATACAGTTAGTGATAAGGGCAACAAAACCCCAAAATGCTTAACTTAGAAACCTGATAAAGATCACCAAGAGCTATAAATGCTCCTGCTATATCATTCAGAAATTCACAGCACTTGAAATAAAGGAAGAAAATAATTCAGTAAGTGTATCACTTCTTATACTGGTTGCATACAAAAAACATAAAAACAACTTTACAAAGCACAAGCAATTCATTTTTTTGTCACAGTAAGATTTACTACCTTTCTTTTCAGCCTGGTGTTATATAATATGTAATGTAATAGCAGACCATAAGCACATATGCTTTTCATGCAGAAAACAGAAAAAAGGAAATCCAACCCCAAAAAACCCCAAACTTCAAAGAAGGAAAAGAACCCTACAGAAGTCACTATGCAAGATGTTCTGACAGAGTTCACGACAAAGTCTGCTTGGGTGACTGGGCAAACTACAAATGTACTGATCCAGCGGCTTTGAGTGCTTACTGCTAATGCTCTGCATGCAAAGTTGTAACAAAATTGCTTTATTAATGATCTCCATGCTATTTTCCATAGATTTTTAGGGACAAACAGGCTCAAACTGCATTAAAATGAAGTAGTCTACTTCAGTAGCCCGATATGAGTGGGTGGGTTTTAGGAGCAAAAGCATAACTATCAACTTCTTGTCCCTACAAGAGCACTGAAGTAGTCACAACATGGCATTCAGAGTCACTCTGCTTCCCCAATAAGAGACAACAAATAGCACTCATCTATTTTTGGAAGGTTAAACTTTTGACCATGCTAATGGCTCTGCTTTTCAAAGGCTTATTCTTTTTTTTCTCTGTGAGGGGAGTGCTGTGTGCACATTCTCACAAATCCAGACTTTGATAAAAATCCCTTTGCTTCAAATGGGCATCTGTGTTTGGTTGTCAAATTTCTTTATATTATAAACAGACAAACATTCCCAATCACTGTGTATAACTTTGCTTTAAATATGAATTAAGTTTCTCTCTTGTTCAGTACACTCCAAATAACAAAGGCTGAGAGACTGAAGTCCTCAAAGATTTGACCCTACCAATAATGGATGAATTGTCCTGGAATGAAAGAGAGAGAGAAAAACATGTTTCAGAGCAAGCAAATTGTATAGTAAACACAGAAAGCATTTCTTAGCTTAAGAACATCTTAAGAAGCTGATGAGAAATTAAAAGAGAGTGGTTTAACTAGCAAATTACTCTACTATTTCTCAAGTTACAAGTAAAGACTAACTTCAGGAAACCTGTAGTTTGGATGCCATGCTTAGAGCTCCAAATCCTTAGCAAAATATAATCAAGAAATTCTGTTGATGGGAAAGTTCTTTATAAATTGGTGAGACAGTTGACCAATTAAAGCATTAATGAGCCATTTCTTGATCTTTTTCACCATTTCAGTTCTGTAACATTTCATATAATTAAATAACCACTTCTTTGCATTTCTTCACGATGAGAATATATGTGACGTTCTCATTGCTATAAGCATTTTCACAAGACGTGGCAATAAACAGTTTAACTGTTCCTCTATTCATGTTCGTGATTCATGTGACTTTTGAAGAACAGAGATATCACTGAAAGGCTTGAAAAATCCTATACATCCTTCTTATAATGGATTTTATGTGAATCTTTGATTTGCATGATATGGTACATATGTTTTAAGCACGCAGGTTGGAACCTATAAACGTAAAAACAAATCAAAAGGTGTAAGGATTTCAGCATAAGAACCTTACTCCCAATATTGTGCACTCACTCACATCAGATCACTGAATAGGCACTGGCATCTTTGGAGATCAGCACACCGTCAAATAAATGGCAATTAGGATTGCTGTTGGAGGCAACTATTAATAAACTATTAAAACAAAAAAAAAATTGCCTTTACTTAGCATATAATTACATTTCTTACATACTTCTTTATCACTTATCCATATTCATACTTTTAAAGTAAATAAATATAAATGGAAAATCATCACATATAGCGCAGAAGATAAATCTTTTATATAGATTTCAGCACTGTCATCTTACGGAAAGCAGAAAGCTTGTATGAAATTATTATAAGAAATAATTAAAAGTATCACACTTTAAAGAAATTGGACAGGACACTAAAAGGCATTTCATAACACTTAGGTTAATTAAATTGTAATATAATTTTCCAAAGGAAGTGATTATATTTTATTAAAACACCACGGGAGGCAAGGAAGGAAAATGTGGTGTACGTGTTATACCTACATGGCTGTATTCCTCTGCTTGGGCTACATCTATACAGATCTTGGGGAGAAATAGGAACTAACTGCCCAGAACTCAGAGAACTGAGCTTTTCCAGGTCTTCTACTAGCTTACAGCTAGTCCATGGGACCAGTCTGGAGCTACTCCAGAGTGAACCCTCTGGAGCAGAGTAAACTAGGCCTGGGTGCTCAGCAACATCTATTGTGCTACCAACACTGCTGATGCAAGCTTAGCCACCGATGGCCACCCATCCAGGCCAAGACTAAAAAATGCCATTCACCAGCTTGCATTCACCGCTCTGCAGACACAGCCAAAGAGTTTTCAGCTATTCTCAGGAGCAAAGCCATTTGCATCAGTGTAAACTGTTGACAGAGTCAGCTCACATTGACCTGCAAAAGGTTACTGTATTTCCTTTCAGCAGAGTTTGCGCTGTTGGCTCTAAAGACTGCTGTAGCTGCAGGAGTCAGCTGGCTGCCGTGGGCTTTCCCAGTTACGGTGCCTCATCCCCAGACAGACTTCCCTGGCTGTGATGCTGTGGCACGAAGTGGCACATCAAAGAGACAGTGAAACTAAAGCAGACACAGCCTCAAAGTGGTTCAGTCACTCCAGCACAGTGCTCAAGAGTGACTGGTAAGCTCAGTCAGCCTCCACAGTTCTATGTTATCCAATTTATGGAAATCTCCAAGGACGGCTGTGAACACATTCACACTGCAAAACAGTATTATAGCACCTGAAATAAGAAGCTTACTTAAGATTTAAACTCAGCATTCGTAACAATAAACTTTACCAGTATATAAAGAACAGAATACCCTATCCTTCACACTACTTTACTGTATTCACATCTATTTCAAAGCAGTTTGGAGGGAATCCAAAGAGCTACCAGATGCTGTTTGCTGTTCCCCGAAGAGAACCACAGATTATATCATAATAACAGACTGCAAATTAGAATTAAAAGTGATACATCATAAATCTCTTTCTTTGGTTCCACTCTGTGCTTTGAGGCTTCTAAATATGATTTTTGTTTTTTTCAATAAGTGCTTATATTTTCTTTTGTTTTCTACAGCTGGTTTCTTTGGCTGCCATTCATGCTGCCCAAATTGCAAACAGATATTCTTCCACAAATTGGCCTGTGCAGCAGTGCTTGCTGAGAGCATATTTTAATTTAGATTTCCAGTACTGGCTCAGAGAATTGTGCAAGGCTTCTTGCATTCATATTAGTGGAAGGTGCCAATAAGCACTCCTGGGATGTGACGTTAGACACATGCCGGCCTAACACAAGCCAAAATGAAGATAATTAATCTCAGTCCCACCCCAGAACAGACAATGAACATTTCTATCTGATCTATAGATAATCGTGTTTTGAGCAGGAAAAATGTCCATCCGTATCCTGACCATAACAGCAGAAAATCCTAAACAGTGTAGGATCAATCCTTAGATCTAGTAATGTCACGAGGTAACACTTGGTGATACTTTATTGGAAATATTTTTCCATTCATCATATATTTTCTCATCAGTGGGGACTCAAAAATCTACACATATTTTATATTTTCTCATCAATGGAGAAATATACTGAAACTCTCCAAATTTCTACTTGGGAGTTTTTTTAAATGACACAGAAGACCAGACTCTTCGAGTACAGTGATGATCCTTTTTGTATTTTTCACATGACCCAAACTAGTCTTTTCCCTCTGTATGTATTTGTCCTCACTATGCTTCCCAGGTAAATATACAGAAGCGCTGAAATCATATCCAATACCACCCTATTCACTAAAAGCATCAGACAGCACTTCTGAAGCAGATACATTTCAAAAGCATTCAGAACAACCTTTGAAGCTAGTGGGTCATTATGCCTCTCCTCTGAAATAACAGAAATAATGTTCCTTATCCTTAAAGGACAATTTCTTATTTAAGAAATCTCTTTTGCTGTTGAAATTGTGACTCACTGCTCGCCTCAAAGCATGATACAGGTAGTCAACGCCATTTATCATTTCTAGTCTAATTCAGTGTCTCTGTTCACAGGAGAAAGGGTACATAATTAGCAAATAGCACAACTTCTGTACCTCACACATCAGGAGGGCTGTGATGTTGCACTCCTACCATTATTCTACACACCAGCTTCTGTGAGGCTGATGTGATAATAACACACTTTCAATTCACCAGCAGTAATAGATGCACTGAATTCTTTGTACAGCAAAATCACAAATGAAACAAAGGAAAACTCTGAATGTATTAAGATTAGCGAAGCCTCAGATTTAGTTTAAATGTCATGAAATTTTTTTCTAAATGCTAATACTGGAAGACAATACTTCATAATAGCTGTTCTACCACCCACAGAGTAAAGGCAGATAAATTGGACAAGTACTGAACTTTTAATAAACCAGCCCATTAAGTACTCAGGAACTCTTGTGTATTTATGTTATAGCTTTCTTTCCACTTTGTTTGCATCAGAGAAC
Source organism: Dasyornis broadbenti (assembly GCA_013397935.1). NCBI lineage: Eukaryota > Metazoa > Chordata > Aves > Passeriformes > Dasyornithidae > Dasyornis > Dasyornis broadbenti. Next base: position 169,409 of record VZRN01004271.1, read on the forward strand.
ACATGGAAGACTTGCATTTAAATTCATCAGCTAAATGCAAAGCTGACAAAAAAATTAAGAGTGAAGCACAAAATTCCTTGTCATTACCAGTGCTATAATCCATTCCCCTTCCTGCAACTGCTAATGCTGCACCATGTCTCTTTTTGCTTTCTCTCCGTCTCCCTGGCCTTTTTAGCTAAATTTCTAATTTTGAATAAGTTCAAGATGACAGTTTCAAAACTGCCTCCCTTTGCCATTCTATTTAATTACCACTTTCCTACTGTTTTCTACTGCATTATACCCTATCCCCTATATTACGTCTTCAGCATCTTCTGTATAAAAACTATTTGACCTTCACATGCAAAGTTTTCTATGACATCAAACTGGGCTTCATTCCAGTGGCCAATTAACCCCTGAAGTGAAATCTCTCTAAAAGCTTACTTTTAGATCTAGTGTTTCAGGACACCTTTATATCTTGGTTTGAGGAGACAGGTTTGTGGGGGTTTGGGTGGTTTTTTTCAGGGGGGTGGTGGTGTTGTGGCTCTTCCATGCTGTTATTGTAATTTTACACTTCATCATCATATGCTGCATTGAAGCAAATATGCCCTTTCACCACAAATATTTCCAGCATACTCATTAAAAAACAAACAAATAAAAAAATAAAAAAACCCACCAAAAAATCCCAAACCCTCACATTAGAATCAAGAGATTTGAAACTTTAGTTTGCCAGTTCAAGTGAAACACACAGATTTCTCTCAAATTCATTAATCTGTCATTTTCAAACTATCAGAATATGTTTGTTCCAAAATGTTATGTTTTATGACTTGAACGAATGATTAATAAGCAGTTAAATGTGCCTTTTGCACAAGTGCATCATATATTTTTGGAAAACAATAAGCCACGTCTGAGGTTAGGACAGAGGATTAATATTATTGGAATACTGATGTAGAAAGGGATTAGTGATAGGATAACAGACTTGCTCTTATAAAAATAAATGTGAGATTATATTTGCTAATTGAAATTTCTATAGTATGCTAGAAAAATCACAGTACATATTCTTTTGCTTTATTGTAAATGCAATAATATTGTGACAGCAAAAGTCTATGACAGATTTCTAGCAAAAATAACCCATTAGTTCCTTATGGTTGGTTACTTTTTTCAGCATTTTCCTTCAAATATGTTACTAGGGCTGCCAGTTGTCATGACATATTATTTATGAGGCATATGTCTTTTGTTAAGCACTGTTCTTTTTATCGATTTTTTGACAGGTTTTACTTACTGCTAGATAATATACTAGACCATTTTACTGGCATTGGTCATGTTAGAACTGTAAATTAAAGCATTGTGATAAGGAACTGGAGCTCATTAACTCAAATTGCACAGTTAGACAACAGGAAAGTTGTGGTATTTGATTTATTAGGAAAAAAAAAAATCCTGTATTACAAAACACAGCTGACTATTTGAGGCAAGACATGCTCAAATAATAATGTCCAAATGATTCATCTGCATCAAGAAGAGTATCTTCTCGTAAAACAATGTAGGATGGCACTAATTATATCATTATTAAATAATTTTTTGTTTCATTGCTCCCAATACTTCAATTTTAAGTGCATTTACTTAACAGGACACTAAGAACTTATATTAACCTAGAGATATAAACCAGGGAATTTTTATTTAATCTTTTCTGCTTTATTTAATTATCTACACTACAAGCAGAGTGATATACACCCAGGTGGAGTAGTGTTAGCTGCTAACTTGCAGCTGTGTGCAATTATCTTGTGCTGTCTGAAAGTAGTTCAGTGAGCTTCAGTATCTCTGGTTTTTTGTGCTACATAAACCTAAACAAATATTATTCAAGAAGCTTCTCATTTCTCAGAGAGTGAACAGGACATGCTATTAACACATTAAACATCTGTTAGCAATCTACAGATCATATCAACATACCACTAATTCATCAGTGGAGGTTTTATCTAATTACCTCACTGATATATGAGTGGTATCATACGAATATGAAGAGCAATAGCAGTGAATACATACAAATTAATATACAAGGTCTAATAAAGACAATATAATTCGTGTAGAAATCTGTAAAGTCATGACATCACCAATGCTTCAGGCCAGCTCAATTCAAGACAGAACAGGTAAGCCTAACTAATCTGCTATTCATACATTCTGACTGCAGTACAGTGATACCCATGACAGTCAAGAAAACCTAGGTAAGATTTTAAATGTTTTCATAAAGCTACTCCCCTTCTCACCCACTCAAAATAAAACCCAAACAAACCAAGCAAATCACAAAATAAAAAAGGTAGACTTCTCTATTTCTCTATTATTCCATTTACATTTTCCTTCTTTTTTTTTTAATCTTTTTGAGCCTAGTCGATACAATTAGGCTAGAATTAATTACATGGAAGAACTGAAGGGATAATAAATCTCTTCACAGTTCTAACGCAATTACTCCAATTTAGGAAACAGTCTAAGCAGAAGGTTGAGCTAGCTCAAATTCAATCAAATTCAATTTAGGAGGTCCTACAAGGCCATAAACTGGCTCAATCTCAAGACACTTGTTCTGGCTTTTGAAAGCTCAGTACTGCTTAAAAGCTTTTCATAGCCTGGAAACTGAACTCGCCTCACAGGTTTGTCTGATGAGTTCATTCACTTGTATATATCCATATATATATGGTAAGTATATGAACTTGCATATATTCAGCAAACAAACACCTACCAAGCAGAAAACGACCTATAATTATTCCATAAATTTGAAGACTTTCTGAAAACATTTAATTTCAATTAATGCAATTTTAAGCAATTTTAAGACAAATCAACAAAATCCCCACACCAACACTATAGCTTCTGCTAGTTACAAGGCAACAGCTGTGGAGCTCCCGAGAAGAATTCTCTGGCTGCAGCTTGGCAGTTGCTATTTATGGGGTCTCAGGAAAGACACTTACCTTCAGGAAGGTAATATTTATGACTGTGCTGCTGCCTCTGCATCTCTTGCAGAGACTGCCCTTGAAAGACAGTTCAGGGAGGGGATGGCATACCTCTCAGGCTTTGCAAGACACACCTTGATAACACCCAGGAATTTGCAGATTGATGAGTTCTTTTAAACAGCCTCTTTCAATCTGTTTCTGGTCTTCCTTCATGCATTTAGTCTAACACCTGTGTGAAGTTCTCTTGTGATTTCCTGATGTGAGGCCTGTTTTCACACCTTATATTTTGGTAAAAATAATTGTAAGCATTTATTTTACTGCTCCTCAACTAGAAGCCTGGAGTTACAGAAATAAGAGACCAAAGTATGCAATTTCACCTAAAATGAGAGACTTTCCCAAATTGCCATAACTAGGTCAACTTTTCTACACATTCTGATTTCCTGTTTTGATACCTACCTTAGCATGATGATAAATAATTAGTAGTTATTAACCAAGCTCCTGGCTTATTCAAAGGAGAGCAATAAACTTCTCCAGAGGACAATTCAGCACATTAAATTAGGCTTTTCCTAAAGAATTGCTCTCTGGAGAAGCCATGTTCTCTCATATACTTTGAAGAGATCCTAGGGAGATTAGTGAGGTAATTTAGCCTGCTAAATTAGATACTAACAGTCATGCCATATTGATACCTTCGCCTAAGTCTGAATATAGTGCAACTTCACTTACATATTTCAAATGCGAGTAGGTTGTGTTGCTCATCTGCATATAAACTGTTCTCCAAGGCAAATAAAATTGTACACACATTACCTTTACATGGACACCTTTTTAAATATAATGATTATCATTAATATCTCTTACAGTATTGGTACTTTTTAAATGGCTCATAGCTCCAGAGTAATCTCATATATCATGTTTGGTGACATATTCAACTATTCAAATTTTCTTAGGACTGAAAGATAGATAAAAGACCTGAATAAATGTTCTTATTTAATACTCATTTAACTGATTCAGAGCTACAGAAATAAAGACAAGAAAGGCTTTTCTTCAAAAATTAAAAAATACAACCAACAAGTTTTCTAAATCAAAAAATTTGATTTTTGATCAAAATATCTGAATCTACAGATAACCCGTAATGTCAGATAAGAGCTACAACCTCAAGAGGGGTAGAGGAAAGAGAAAGAAAATGAGTTAACAATTGTGTGGGAAGGAAACTACTTGATCAGCCAAAGGCACAAAAACAATTAGCAAAAAAGACTTGTATTAGACCTAAAGTATTACTTATTTACTGCCTAAGATCCTTGGTAAACTACAAACCCATAATTTACTAATAAAATATTTTTTGTAATATATATACTTCATAAGACATGCGACTTAAGGTTTGCACTTTCCCTGTCCCAGACAAGAACACTGGCAATAAACTGAAGTCACTTTCTAAGGCCTCACCCTTGCAAAGTCAAAATCCATGAGAGAAGCACAGGTGCAATTACCTCACAAAATGAGCCTGCCTCTTTATCCTTGGCCATCTCTCCCCCTGCTGTAGCTGTGTCATTATTCTAAAATGGTACGTCAGTTTTCAATTTACATCCTGATCTTGGCCATAAAATGTTTCAAAGCCCATCTAAGGATGCATATGATTTATTGGCCTACTGCAATCTATGCCACATTAAATTAAGTTGTGATATAATTCATTACTTTTTTAATACTAAATACTTCTTCATATATTATTCTATTGGAAATAACAGGAATAATTGAATCCTTGACATACACTCTATAAGAAACATGACTATGGGGATTCTGCACCTATATTCTTTACACTCAGCAAACTACAGAGAGAGACCTACTCTTGTACTTCTGCGTTGTGCAGTGTGTGAGACATCATATGTGATAGGACAAGGGTGAATGGTTTTAAACTAAAAAACCAGAGATTTAGATTACATATTAGGAAGTAATTCTTCACTCAGATGGTACTGGGACAATGAAACAAGTTGTCCAGAGAAGCTGTGGATGCTCTATCCTTGGAATTGATGAGGCCAGGTTGGATGGGGCCCCAGGCAATCTGATCAAAGGGTAGCACCCCTGACCATGGCAAGGGTTTGGAACTAGATGGTCTTTAAGGTTGCTTCCAATCCAAACCATTCTATGACGACTCTATAATATAACCATCAAAGGAATGCGGTTACCCTCCCAAATTTTAAAAGAGGAAAAAAAATTATAAAAATGGTCTGTTAGAGATCAATTGTGCACTGATAATGCACTATAATAACATAAAGCTTTATTTTTATCCAGAAGATAAACTAAATATTCTGAAGTTTTTCAGTAGTTTAGGTTTTCTCCTCCAAGTTCATGTTGCAAGATCCTAACTGTCAAGTAATGATCCATGAAAAAATATCTAATACAACAAAAATACAGAAACTGAGTCCTCTGCATACCATCCAAAGTGCTTCAAATACAATGAATCTGTTATTGGGGTAATCTTAGACCACTATTCAGTTCTGTATTCCTCAATCACTATTTTGCTATCTAGCTGACTTCAGCTGGGATATATGGGGTTCTTCCCAGTGACTTAAGCAACTGCTGTAGAAACTCTGCATTTGTTTTGGTAAGGCTGATAAAAAGATCAAGCACTGAATGTGTGCAGAACAGAAGAGAAAAGCACATCCTACCATGTCCATTGATGACACTGTAGCTGAGGATATTAAATGGCTTTATGATTATGTTAATGGACCTCCATTTCCTCCTTAAGAAGTTAAACAACTCTGCTTCTACCGTATTTACAATTGAAATATGTCACTGATTTGGGCAAGAGAGCCCAAATGATATTCTTAAACAGATTCAAGAGCTCTCTTAACACTGTGCTCAAGAGCTGCTGAAGAACAAACAGAGTGACATGAAACAGGTGGCAACACTGCCAGACATCTAACCCAGCTCCAATTCACAGTGCAGCTGAAGAGAAGAGCACACCAAAAGCAGAGCTGATACAATGTCAAGTGTCAAAGGAGAATGAAAGCAGGAGATCTTATTTAAATGTTCAGCCCACAGAAACACTGCTACTTGGAACACCTCTGCATGTGCTGTGCTACTGACACCCTCACCCTAATTAGACTGGCTACTTCAGGATGTCAGTAGCTGCATCTGCTTCCTTCCTTTCCCCTATACAGTAAGATCTTCTATTAATCGGAAGGTTTATGAAGGCATTATAGAGATAAAACATTTTGCAAATCCATATTCAGTACTCTATGTCTTAGTAAGACCCTAAGAAGTGCTTGTATAACCAAAACCATAGCCACAGAAATCAACAATTGCTACATTTATGTCAATATATATAGCCATGATCACGTCACATAAACAGAGAAGTGGCAATCCCTGAATTTGAAAATTAGTACAAAAGAACATTTGAAAAATGGACAGCATTATTACAGAGGTGATAAAAAGCAAGACTATTTCTTAACTAGTTCTCTGTCAAATAAGAAGGTGGAGTAAGAAAGGTTAAGGTGAAATCAAAATTTTTTTCAGGAATTAGGGAGAGAAAACACTTTGAAGTGGTTAACATGTTGACTAAGACATAATATTACTGGATAAATGCTACAATCATTTGAGTGAGACTTTATTGAGATACACTTAGAGAGGAAAAGCTCTATGGGACAAATATAAGCCACAGAAAATACTGACTAGGGAATAGTACTGCAGGAAAATATACGAGAAATAAAATACGATTACTGAATGAGAACAGAATTACAAAACTAGCACTATATGCTAGAGATTGTATATAGAGAGGCTGTACAAGCAGTTTTAGTGGGGCAATTAACTTTCTGATACATTGATACAGCTAAACACAAAATACTGTAAATATGCTGCTGATCTGTATATTTGAATTAGTGATAGCAAGAAACGCAGAACAGTAAAGAGTTATTCTGTAACACAAGAGTAATAAACATGGTCAAAATTAGAATGCGTTAATATACACTAGAAAAAATAATACTACCGAAAGAGTATAGTAATTTTTTAGAAATACATAAGGAGAGCTACTGAAAACAATGAAAAGTAGCTACTGTCAGCACATGAAGAAAGGGCGCTTGAAGTATGAAAAGAAAAACAAGCCTAAATAAATGCAAGCACATTTAGTGAGGCTAATTGGGCTGTTTTGCTGAAAGAAAGGCAAGCAGGTCACCATCTTGGAAAGCATTCACAAAAGACCTGGAGTGAGGCAGACGGCTAGTCTAATGAGTATTCTGTAGAAAGTCATAAATAACTTCAAAGCCATTGGAACAGAGTCCTTCAACGAGACCTTCCTTCCAACCCTATCATCCACAAACGCAAGTACTGAATTATGAAGGGTGCAACTATTAAGAATAAAAAGGTCTCTTCCAAGACTCATGAAGTTGTCAAAAACACATGGGGAAAACAAAGCATGGGAAAGAACAAAAGACAGTGTATTATGCAGGGTCAGTCCTGTCTCTGTGGAGTACAGCATTATGACAAAATGACACAGAGTAACATTAATCATGCAACTGTTTTCATTAACGTGAAATGAAGTAACAAGTACCATCTAGAAATAAAAGTAAATACCCGTGTTGATTCTTTTAATTGAATTATAGTAATTTTCACAGCCAAATGTCTGTGACTATTTAAAGCAAATAAGGCATGGGTTAGGAGGTTAGCTGGACTGTTCATCTGGCCTTAATTAATTTTCTGACACTGGTCATATTTTGACTAGGAATTTCAGGATCTAAGTTCAATCCAGGAAGCAGGTGCTTAAAGAAGAAAACATGTTTTTAAATATATTTGAGGATCTCTTTCCCTCCAACTTAAAATTAAGAATGAGGAAAATGGTGTCATGGGCTCATAGTCAACAGGACATCACCTCATGTTGACTTGTATACACATTGTGGAGACAGAGATACTATTTCGTAGTTATAAATCTTGTAGCTTTTTACACAATACAGAGATCAAATATCAGGTGGGATATTACATGCATCCTGTGCCATTATGTTTGTTTCCATGAAAAAAAGAAATTCAAGAACTCTGAACCCATAAAAAAAGAAATTGTGAATTCTACCAAGAACTTTAAACTATGTAAGAATGATAAAAAAGAACTCAAAAGACCCCACTTACAAAATGAAAAAAAAGCTCCATGCGTTTTCTTGTACTGGTCATACAGACAAAGAAAAAGCAACAACAAAAGGCCAACTCTCATCAGTTTAAATAACTTAAAAACAAGGAACAGAAGTAACCTTATAAAAACAGCTGAGGCATTCAAGGCAATGTTCTAGCTAAAGAATATGTAAAGTTTTCTTAGTTACACTTACCAAAAGTCACAAACCTACATCTTAAAATCTGAAACTCATCAATTTGCCAATGAAGACAAGTGGCTTTGGAGCAGATTTAGAAGGAAGAAATGCATGAAATGACTGCATTGACAGAGCATGAATCACAAAGAAACTGCATCTCTCTGTCTTAGGATGGTTATTACAGAATGTGCTGTCATTGCTATTTGAGTCTCACTTAGCAAACTTACAGTGCAGTAACTACTTCAGCAGTGGAAATAATATAACCTCTTGGGGTTTTTGTTTGTTTGGTTTTAATTACTTTCATGGTCCATGCACGCCAAACATTTTCTGCAACACTAAGTCAGATCATAGAAAAATAATCACATTTATAGATAACATGGAACTAAAGGTTTACATCACACCCAGCCTCCAGAATTTCAGCCCATTTCCATAAGAGCCAGCACTGCTCACAATGTAACTGGCTGAGAGACTATAATTACCCCTGAAAACATCTTAGAAGCACAACTAGAAATTTAAGTAATTACGGCACAGATAATATTAGTAGTAATTTTCTTTTATTTCCCAAGTACTGATTTAACTTTTCAATAGAAACTTTTCAAGCCACAATTAAAACTTCTTTGGGAAAGTCAATTTGATATACAGCAAAGAGCACTACAGAATTATCTGGCTAAAATAATGTAAACTAAAATAAGTATTTTTATGGCCCTTAAATATCAGAAGTTGAAAAGTAATTTTTTAAAACTGTCTTTGCAATGTCAAGTGGTAACAGAATCTGTTTTTTAAAAGTCCCATTTATATAGTTTTACCAATCTCATAATTGTAATCTAGGCTTTGTTACTATTCCTGTTCATCTTTCAGAGCTTCTCTGCTACTCACAAAATACTAGAAACTGCTTAATATTTTGCAAATCTTCCTACTTGGTGGGACAGAAATTCAATGCAAAACAACGGCAAACAATTTTTAAAAATTCCCAACCCTAATTGTGATAATCATTCATCTGTGAGTCTTTGAAGAATAAAACAAGAGCAAAAAAATAACAAGGACTCTTGGTATTAAAAAAAAAAATCTGGTGAGAAGTACAAAGACGATGTTCCAGTTGAAAATGGTATTGTTTCCTCTTGCATTTGGAATAAAGTTGACAGAAAGACATTTCTAGATTTCTATGCTTACATCAAGGTTCTATTGAAAAATGCAAAGCTGATTTATCATTTATTTTTCTCAATTTGTGTCAGAATATAATTGTGACATAGCTCTTGTTCTTTATAGAGTGTTATTAATTTTGATATTAATTCATATGTATAAATTATTTTTTTTTTACTCCACTGAGTAATAAATTAATGTATTTTCTTAGTTTTCTAAGCAAAATAGAATGTTTTCTATTAATCATTGCGATTTCAGTTGAATATAATTTTTTGCTCGGTTTTCAGAATTAGAGTAAATTACTTGCATAAGGATTTTATTTCTTTCGGTTTTTAATTATTAGTCTAACTTGATGTCAACAACACTAAATCTAGGTACCAGTTTTCAAGGTTTCATCCAAGAAAGGGAAGGGCACCAAGGAATTTATCATGTTGGCAAGCTCAGCATCTTTCTGTTCTGCACAAAACAAATAAAAATTAATGTCTCCTCAAATTTTCTGGGAGTCAGTTATGTGTGTAACTGTGTCATGGTTTAAACCCAGCTGGCAGCAAAGCCCCACACAGCCACTCACTCACTCCCCCTGCTCAGTGGGATGGGGGAGAGAATGGAAGGGTAAAAGTGAGAAAACTCATGGGCTGAAATAAGAACAGTTTAATAGCTGAGAGAGTGATAACAGTAATAGTACATGGTGATGATAGTAAATGATGACAGTGATGATAATAATAAAAATTCAAATGAAAAGAAAAATAGCAGGGGAAAAAAAAAAAGATATAAATAAGACCCAAGACAGACAATGATAAATGAAAGACAATTGTTCAGTACCAACTGACCAATGCAGGATATACCATATGGTGTGGACTATCCCTTTGGCCAGCTGGGGTCAACTGTCCCAGCTGTGTCCCCTCCCATCTCCTGGTGCACCCCCAGTCTCCTTGCTGCTGGGTGGCAGGAGAACCAGAAAAGGCCATGATTCCATGTAAGCCCTGCTCAGCAGTAACTAAAACATCCCTGAATTATCAACACTGTTTCCAGCACAAATCCAAAATATAGTCCCACACTAGCTACTAAGAAGAAAATTAACTCTACCCCAAAGGAAACCAGCTTAAGCTGGAAAATACACTTTTCCAAACTAACTGAATTTATCTCCCTCTGTTTCCTTCTTACAACTGTTTAAACTGCTTATACTATGACAAAGAATGATACCTTATTATCTATGGTTAAAAGGTAAAACATTTGATAAAACAACTGACTGGACAGTGACTGACTTGAAGTATAAGAGAAATATTCAAAACAGCTGCTTTCATGCATTTCTTTGGTATCTCTAAGCTATTCACATATAATTCATTCTGAAACCTGACATTTGCACAAATCCATCAGATTGCTGAATTCACAAACCAGACATGAAAAAAATAACAGTTTTATAAAAAGCAATATTGCTGGTCCTACAAATCAAAAAGTAATTATTTACCTCTCTTTTCAATCACAGATGTGGCAAAGAATTATAACTTTCTGAAATAAACAAAAAATTTATTTGCATTTTCTTTACATTTGAAATACCATTTAAAATAAATGCTTTTTGTCTTTTTGGATCATAGGCTTTGTTTGTTCCTCTCATTAAGGTAAAAACACAGATTCTCAAGTGAGGACAGGAAAATGTCTTTCCTTCTTTTCCACTTTACTCCAGCTCCCTCCCACAGATGCATGCAGAAGCTTCCCACAAGCTTCTAAATACTAAATAGTAAAACATTTCAAAGGCACTACAAGAGCTGCCAGATCCTAAAGTATTATCAGTTTAGGGGAATATTCACAAAAGAAAATTTCTATTGGGGCAGTGAAACAACAGATAGAAGAAATTATAGCTCTGGTACAGTTTCTACTGTACATTGCCTTACTTGCCCCACTGCCTGTTTAAAAGTAAAGAAAGATGCAGAACAAATATTGGTTCTTTATTTCCAAAAATAAACTAAAGGTGTACAAAAATAAGAAGAGCAGAGCACAAAGAACAGCTTTTCCCTTGTGCAACAGCCGGTTTTTTGAAAGAAGCTGGGCCTTCTTCAGATTGATACAATTCCTCTATCTATGACTTGTTTTGAAGAGTGGATATGCCAATGCTAAATGGCTCCATCTAATCATTATGTTGTGTGAGATTTTCTAATTTGCCAAAACTAAGATAAAAAATTGATTGTAATAATTACATTAAAACGATAAAGAACACAAACTCAATTTCTTTCTCCTTCTTTTAAAAGATTATTTTTGAAGATACTTGGATGAATACTAGAAATTTTAAATGGGTATTTTCTGCCTTTTTCCAACGTGATCAGCATTCAAAACAAAGACAAAAACTTGCTTGAAAGCTGCATGTCGTATCTTTGGTTTTGGACAAGTGAAAGATGGTACAGAGGGATACCAAATATAAGATTAAAATATTTGCCTTAACTCCTAGCAATGAATGTGAGTACAGAGCACTATTTCTTACATACTGTATTTTTAATATGCATGAATATTTTAGTCTTTGTAGTGTCACATGTCAGTGCTTCCACTCGACAGTCACTTAGTGAGGTGTAAAATATTATATCTTACTGTCAGAAAGACTTTAATTTGGGGTAGAGAGATGAATCATTCTCTTTCTTCCTCAGACTTCTAAATCTTATGGTCAAGCAAATAGCTCAGCTTTCAGACATGCCCAGGAAAAAGTAACAGAGCAAAGCATAAATTCTAGCTCTGTTATAGCTCAAAAAAAAAAAAAAAGTTACAGATACATGAATTTCTAAGCTATCATACAATGTAGTAAGTAAACAATGCATTAGTTTCTGAATTCAAAATATAATATTCTTCTAGTATGTGCTCTTTTTCCTGATCAGCAACAAGCACACATATTTTTCCTCTTGATGCTTTAACCAGTCTGCTTACCTTTTTTCTTCTACGAGACATCATAGTTACCAACTCCTTTGTACTAATTACACCATATTAATATTACATTACTACAATATAACCTAATTCAAAGTAATATACTGAATAATGCAACTGCATAATTTAAAGGATTTCTAAATTCATTTCAACCTTTTAGTATTTAAAATTCTTAACGTCATAACATCCAGTCTGAAATATTGTCAAAATGAGTTCCCAGTGATGTCACTAGCAGTAAAGCATGAAGCACTCCTAGGTATCTGGGTCTAAATCTTCTATGCCTGACTGTAAGTCTTCAGAAGAAAATTCAGTTGTAATTGGTAATTTTCATTTACCGAATTGGAAAACGGGGCAAATGCTGCTCCAATTCAGATTAAGGATAAAGGATAAGGAGATCTCAGCTTTCAAGTTCAATCAAGAATTAACTTTGAATGATCTCTTCTCCTGCTGGTAACAGACATGGTACCTTATAGGCACGTATGTTGGATAGAGGTACAAATGTTGGTGAGCAGGACTCATAGGGGATTCACAGAGGACCTGGCTACATTTCAGAACTTGGACAATTCCTTACACTGGAGCCACTAAAGAATTCTATGCACAGACAAGCAATGTTCAGGAGAAAACGTGTAATGCAAGACCGCTTTTGGCTTTAAAAGCAGGAACAATGTCCTTCCTTGTTTTCAGCTCATGAAAAACAAACGGAGGTTAGAATACTATGGATTGCATATTTTAAATGCAGTACTTTGCTGCGTGTAATGACTTGTGAACATTGCAAAAAGCATGTAGCAAGAAATGAATAAAAGGGAATGCTCCTTAGCACTAATTATCTTCTAATTTTTAGAATGTAATTACAGCAAATAAGATTACACTACTTATAATTACATATTTTTTACCCAGAACAAATTTAAACCCAACGCTGCTCCTAAACTCTCCCATTATTTTCATTAATCTTTTCATATTCATCTCACACACTTATCACACTGAATTGCTTTCTAGCTGTGAGCAGTGTACACTTCAGACATCAGGGCTTTTTTCCTCTGTTGAGCTAGTAATTCAAAAAATCTAGCTAATTTTTCAATGTTTTCACATGTGGTGCAGATCAGAGAGTCTCCAATCAAAAATTCTGTAGATAATGAAGAATCTTACAAATGTTTAACCTGCACGTTGAATCTCTAGAGGAGTAGATTTAAAATCACTCTGAAAAAAAGAAGCAACTTTGTGCATTACTATTTGCAGAATAAAATTCCTGGAATGAAAATCCAAAGTCCAAGCTTCCTGCTCTTACCTTCAGCAGAGTTCACAGATGTAGCTTATTGCTGCTGTACATTAATTGTTTTCCAAGAGGCTGGTTAAAAAGCAAGGGCTGATAAACCTGGTAGGGAAACAAGAGGCTCAGGAGAATCTTAGCGACATACCAAGGATCGACTGTCACATATATGATGCTAATATATAAAACATAGATCATATCTCCATTTCCAGCTGATACCAGTGTGCTGTGCAGCAGCTGGAGGGCAGGATCAGAGAGCTCTTCCAGCAGCAAAGAGGATGAAAGAAGATTATTTTATATCATCCTAATTCTTTTGGATTTTGATTTTTACTTTCAACATATTCAGAAAAATACTACTGGGAAAAACAGATGTGGTTGCAATTAATCGATGTGGAACTCTATAACAGAATTTATTTCAGTATCATTACCCAAGGCCATGTCTAGCTCACCTGTGGCAGCCTGCCACCGAGGGTAAGGTTGCTTTACCAGAAAGACCAGGGAGCAGTAAGCATGTCAAGGAGTAAAAAGGGAAAACACTGCCAGTATGTTCAGGGAGATGGAAGTTATAAGTACTCCTGGGACTGGAACTCAGATGAGGCTGGGAGCCAAAATCCCAAATTTTAGTCTGCCAGTGAGATGGTATTTATATCCACTGAATATCCCACAGCACCAACAGCTGATGACTAAACAGGCTTTAACCACATGATAACATAACATAGTGGCTTAGTTTACAAGCCTTGAAGTACAAAACAACCCCAAACAAAACACAAAACAAAACAAACTGAAAAAAGGAGAATCATCATCTGTTAGTATTCTGTTTCTCTCTCCATCCAATCTACTACATTTTAAATTAGCATGATGTGACTTTTTAAAATCAAATCAGAATTCACAGCAGGCAGTGTACAATTGAGAGTAAAAGAATCCTTCTCTCTAGAGTCACTCCCAGTGCCAATGGGACAATTTTGTCGTATGCTCTTGTGTTAAGAAAAAACTCTTGGCTAGACTCCATCCCTCTATTCAAACAAATACTTCAATTGCTGCATTCTGTTCTGTTCATTTATTTTGAAATATTATATGCAGCGTGGAGTTTTAGAGCTTCAGATAAAATAATTCTGTCCTGTTCCTCAGAGCTTTATGCTTGAGAAAGGCCCAACTGTTTGACAGGCTTCATAAACTTGTGTCTTTGAAACAACCAAGTGTTTTACATACAGCTACTCTACTAATGTTAGATTACTGTTTGCTTTTATGTGCAATTACACCACTACTGCACCCATACACACACCAAAACCTCAGCCCAGACACCAGTAAATAACACTTCTGTAGGCAGACCTAAAAGACACTTAAGGTGCATATCAGCTGTCAGCAGTAATGCGATGCTGTCACAATTTTCCTGCTCTTTTCCATGCCATGTTCTCTCCAAATGTCTCTACCAAACCTAATTGAATGTTCCGTGATTTAATTTAATCTGGGTTGCCCTCTATCAGTAACTCTACTGCCCTGCTCAGACTCTCTGTTGATCTAAAGGCCTAGGTACACAACTGACTCCACATCAGGACACAAGCTGTAACGCTGGTTTGAGAGATTGTATGTTCCAATCCTGACCAGAATAAAGTGTCTGTGAGATGGCAGAGGAAGGTTTTCTTACAAATTTGGACTTTTCCAAATCTTCAGCAATTTGGAAAAATTTGACATGTGGGCTGAAAAGGAACAAAGTCTGTCACATATGCAAACTGGACGTGTCTCACCCTGAATGGCTTCTTGATCTAGATAAGCGGAGGTGCTAGACATGTACAAATAAAGATAATTACAGAGCCAAAGTTAGACATGCATTTCTCCATTCCACATAGCGATGAAAACAGGTGAATGACTCAACTAATATAATTAAATCAAATTGTTCAAAATGTTTTTATTTCCTGAAAATATACTATTAATATTTTGAACTTTCTTTACCAAGGAATTTACAAATTAATGAAAAATATAATTTCATTTTTGCTTATAAAAGCATCAGGCTACAATCTACAAATGAACAAAAAAATTGATAAATTTATTCTTACAAAAACAACATATACCTTTTTAATGTAATTCATTCAACAATTCATTCAATGGTTGCTTCCCTTTTAAGACTTGGAATTTCTTTTCCAGGTTCTGGGGTAAAATAAAAGGGTAAATAATATATCTTTTTGACACATTTGTTATTTACCCAGTGGTATGCACCTTCCTATTAACCATATAATAAATGTCTACTCTATCTTAATTAATGTTTTAGGCCACCATAACTGTTTAATATGTTTATATATATATAGCCACTGCAAGTAAAGACCACAGACTTGCCTTGTTTAAACAGACAAATTCAAATTTATCGAAAGCAAAGCCTAAAACCTAAAAAACCAAATTAGATTCAAGTGCAGCTGTCTCAGTGAACTTTTTTTTTTTAACCAGAAAATCAATAGAGAGCTGCAGGGAACACAGCAGTTGAGGAACAGCAGTTGATGGGTCAGTCAATTAAACAAGGACTGAGTAGCAGAGGAGGACAGCAGGCACCCTTTCCATGCTTGAGCTCAGTGTAATGATGTTGTGAAACGCTGTCCCCAGTAAGGGGTTTACAATCATACAAAACCTGTGAGTCAGTCGTCTTCCATTCCAAAATTCCCAGAGTACACTTTCTATTGGAACTGTTAAAACAATGGACTGTCTTCTGCCACTCTGGAATAACAACAACCCCTGACAAAGGCTGAGACCAAAATACTAGAGCTGAGTTTAGTATGCACATTAGCAAAGTCCTGACATTTAATAGCATATGTGATGAGGTAAAGAGAATATTAAAGTATTGACCTTTCCATTTAATTCTTCAGCACAATGACAGGATCTGGGCTTTATGATAAATATCTAAATTATACTTCCACCCTAACTTATTTCTTGCATATCTCTTTGTTTACTACTTATATGCTTAACTTTTGCCCTGCTAACAAGTCCAGCCACTTAAGAACAGTCTATCTGAATTAACTGAAAATACAGAGATACAAACAGTTAAGAAGGTAAATAGGTAGTGGGGCTTCTCTACAGATTTTACAGCTCCAACCACATCTATGTAAATGTCCACAGCTACAGGTTCCTCAAGTGCCACCTGATACCTTACTTCCTGCTCCCTCCCCTCCATCTTCCATTTATGCAGCTCCCAGCACAAATCCAAACAGCTATGTGTGCAGGAATACAAGTCAGATGAGGAAAATGCATCATCATATAAAGAATCTTTGGCCTTAGGAAGAAAAACAGAAGCCACTCCCATATTCCCTATAGGTACACTAATACAACAGGAGCTAAAAAGAAAAAAGGAAACCAGTGGTCCAAAAATCAAAGGAAGGGCTTAGGCTCTCCATCTCATTCATCCCTTCCTTAAACTCCTACTGAGGCCTAAGGAACACCAAGACTTCCTAAGAGGCAAGAGCCTAAATACTCAGTCTGAGAATCCATGCTCCACAGGAAAAGCTTCACACTCTCCTCGAAACAGAAAACTGCACATATGTACTGTAAGCTGTTATCTTACAGCATCTCTTCTTTCTTGCCATACCTGCATGACTATTTTCTAGTCAGGATTTTTTTTTTACAGGATTTTTAAAAAGATTTTTATTTTCCACTTGCTGATTGCTATGAATTTACTTCGGTCACAGCCACATAAAAACTCTCTGCATGTAGGCAACAGAAAGTGTCCTTGCAATAGGGAGAATACAACTTCTGCAGTAATGGGGATGTCCCAAAAGTCTCAAGAAGATCTGAAATAGCTAGTAAAGGCCAATGGAAGTTTTGGGGAACTAAGGTTAGAAAAGAGGGAAAATCTGGCAGACTGCTTGGGGTGACTGTGCCAGAGACACACAGCAATTAACGGGCATTAATTGAGAAGCAATGAATAATAAAAGGGGACAGAAGACATCAGAGAGTGGTGCAATGGGGACCAGAAATGGCTGAAGTGGAGATAGGGACTGCAGAGCAAGTGAAACAAGAGCCAAGAGATGTGTCTTTGAGGAGTCCACCAAGACTGACGACGTCAATAGATATTTGAAATGGTATAGTACTTTACTGAGTCACAGCATGTATAAACCTGTAGCACATCTTTCTAAAAAAGGACAAGCACATATTTCAGATATGAGGAAATTACCACATAGACAAAGTATGTACTATCAATATTATTATTTAAACTCCAAATTTAGAATTCAAAGTTCTCTGCTGAGTGTTCAACACAACCTTCTCAAACATCATAAATTGAAACCTCCCTATTCTTGTGCAATTCTGTTGAGTCTCTCAGCACACTGCCGAACAAAATGTGTTGGCTTGGATTTGTATCATCACCTCACTTCCTAAAGTCCATCTTCTCATCTTCACTGACTTCAGAGCTACTAGTATTTTAGATACTTTCCAAGAGCCCTTACTGATGCCATCACGGAATAGAGAAGGAACACATGCAAACTGCAACTGTTCCTTCCTAATCTGCATTCTCACATCCATCCAGTTTTAACAAACTCATCATTATACAAAAGTCAAGTTTTATTGATTTAGTGATTTATTGTAACTAGAATCAGTTGCAATAATTATGGATTAAGAGGGGGAAAAAAGCTATACCACTTAACCGTGAAACAAAAGTATCAAAAATCTGTGAAGCCTGTACCTGATGACTTATCTCACTGTAGTGCTAGCACTCCACTCAATAGCATGACTCATTATCTATCACAGCTTGCTAATATTCAAGTTAATACATTCAAACAAATGTCTTTTTTCTTAATAATGTGGAAGATTCTTAATAAGAAGGATGAATAATATGGAAAAGGATCTCCCTGTGATATATTTTCCTAAAATTTCACGTTTCCTATGTGTTTCATTGTCTTATTCTTAACTAAAATGAATACCATAATACATTCTTACTTGTATAAAACAACACTACAACCCAAAAATAGCTACATATGAATTAAGCTTTTCATTGAAAAAATCAAATCCTCTCCTTTCACTAGTTCTACTTCACTGTAAAATAAGCTAAACTTTAAGATCTGTTCAAAACCTTATCATATCAAACTTGACCAAGTCTATGATGCAGCAGCATAAAGACAAACAGAAGTTTGATAGAAAATTAGAGAGCCATAAGGGCAACGTACATTACCAAAAATGTTACAGCTCTGATCAACGGCTCTCAGAGTACAGCTTTTTGATACTTTTGTTTCACAGTTTGGTGTAGCTTTTTCCCCTCTTAATCCATAATTATTGCAACTGATTCTAGTTACAATAAATTACTAAATTACTAAAATTAGAAATTGAAAATGAGCAAAAGTCCAGTGCATTTTACACTGCTCTCATGACTTTTTAGTGTATACATCACATAACAGCAGCAAGTTCCATCTTTCCTCCACTCACTTCCATGCTGTTTCCTGAACATACACTAAATACTACACGTACTAAATGGAACATGCTAGATTACAGTTTAGGCTTCAAGAGTTTCCACTGAAGTATACTACTACTTTTAATAAAATCACTTGTAAATTCACAAAAAATTCCCACAGTTTGCTAATTTTATTCACAAGAGAAGTGAATTACATCAGGGACAATATGTGTGAACAGGACACAGATTTTTTCATCATATGTTATTGCAATTTACATTTAATATCCCTTTTGATGAAAAAACAAATTCTTGCTGTTCTGAAGGTCAGAGGTGAAATAATCTGTGGCTCAATCAATAAATACAATGAAGGATTTACGGACTGACATCTGAAAAGAAGGAGCTTTACTGATGTAACTGACAGGGTGGTGGCAGATTTACTAGCTGTGCTGGAATACAATAAATTTGACTACAGCTATGGGCAAATCAGGTTATGAAATACTGCCACGCCAAAGAATTTCTCAGAGATGTCCCAGTTGTATAATGGCATTTCACGTGAGAATGTTACATGCTCTAGTGACCTATTCCTCATCCAGATGATGAAAGAGCCCAATTAGTATTCCTTATTTAGAAGTCCCACAGCACTGAAAAATGTCTTGATTTTCTCACATCAGACAACAGCAACTACAGAATTGCAATATTAAAAAAAATATTCCTATGGAATATAAAATATTACTTATGCAATGTAATACTGTGTTATGTGAAAAAGACAGGGTGCTTGCATACTTGGGATCCCGAAAGAAACACAGTTACCTCAGTATGGGTGTTATCTCCTTGACTTCCCATCTCTGTATGTGGCAAAGCTGACCTTGAATATTCCTAATACTGATTTACTAAATCCAAATTTTTATAACCATCAAATCCAAAAACTTTTAAGGAAAAAAGATCAGGTGACATAAATCACTTCAGTATCCCGCAAATCTATGGTTTTATTTCAGCTAATGCCAGGTGGAAGTTAATTCCCTGGTTTCTATCTAGAATATTAATAATCTGAAATGCCACTTCTGCAAAGTTTATGAATATATAATTTTATGAGAACTCTTTTGAAGTTAATGGAAGTTCACTTCAATTTATATACACATGAACAAAAGTATATAGAGGATCAGTATTTAAGTACAGAAAAAGCCAATAATTATCGATGAATGAAAACAGTAAGTCAGTACAGTAACACTTCATGGCTACCCTCATCATTATTTATCCAACTTCATGCTCAATTCTTAATAAAAAAAATTAATCCCCTGTTGTTCCTCTCTTTCAAGATTTAATTATCTGTAGCACTGAGCACAACGCATGCATTCAAGTAGAAGTTCTCTAATGGTAAAACGTGCAACAAATCAAATGTTTTTCTTCAAAAAGACATTTTTACAGGGAATAAGCATAATAAAAACCCAAAACGTTTCTAGGAGCTCTACAGATTAATGTCCACTGCCACAGATTTCACTGCTGATATAATCAAAAGATCAAATTTTTGTTTTACAGATTTTCTAACTGAAGAGAAAGTTCATGATTGATTCTCCATCACATCAAGCCTAAACCTTGTGTTCGGAATTCAAGACTTGATTCAGATGCTGTATCTTTTCATTGACTGCTAAGGAAGTTGGCTATTTTAAATAAATTCTTAAGTGCTTCCCTGACTACAGATGGATTTGAAGAAGCTGTTATTTATTTTTCAGAAACAGGTCTTGCAAAAATTATCTCTACAAAGCTCTCAGTGTAGCAAAGCATTTACTCATGAGCATGCATATCTCCACTGCTCAGCATCTACCACAGAATAAAAATACTTACACAGCAGTAAAGGACAAGAAATTATGAAGAACTCGTTAGATAAAAAATTTAAATTCATGTTACCTTCAGATCTACTGCTGCTACTACTACTAGTAAAACATTCGGTGTTTGTCTGACTATAGAAATTTCATTGTGCATTAAGTGGAGAAAATATTCAGTCAAGAACTGAAAAGGATGTCCCATTTTGCAATCTGCCTGAGTTTGTATATATGGTTTCACAGAATTCCTAAAGTGGGAATGCACAAGTGATATGAGGACCAAATCAAGCACTGAATAAAATACAGAGAGAAAAGACATCTCTGTACAGCACACTGTCAGAGGCACTAGTGAAATCACAACCTGGTTTGAGATAAACTTTAAAATGTATACATCTGATTATTTTCAATGCAATTTGGATCACAAAATCCGCACTGCCTTGGGATCTTAATCTTGCTGATACCTAAAACTGAAAAAAAAAAATTCCTCTAACTTGTGGTTCAGCTACAGAGAAGAAATTTCATTAATTGCAACAGTGTAAAGTAGTTTAACTGTTGGTTTGAGCTGGACAGTGGAACTTACTAAATTCTAGTGATAAATATCTAAATCCTGTCCGTGCAATTAAAACTAAACTAAAATCTAATTTTAAAAAACCCAGCTTTTTCAGTGTGTTTTCAGTTTTGATAGAACCAGAGTTCTAAGTGCAAAAAAATCCATATTCAAATAATTCAAACATGGAGTTTTTTGTTCCGTTGAAAGAGTTAAATTACTCTAATGACAGATTGTACGCTTTCCCATCTGGCTGTATACCTTTAAATAAAGTTATATGAGAGACCCTAAAGTCTTGTCATTCTACTTACACACCCATGAAACTCCTCCTTAAAATATTTTGGCCAGAACTAAAAAAAGAACCTCCTGTCTGTTTTTTTATACCAGCATTTACAAAATACACCATTTCTGACTTTATCTGATCACTTAATGTTTTCTGTAAAGATGCTTAGATTCTTAACTTCCTACATTTTCATTCTTATCAAGTACTTTTGGGGCAATCCAAACAACGCATTTTCTTTAACACACATGTTGACACCTCACTTTTAGCGAGTACTTGACAAACTAGAAGGAGTTGATGTTATACATGCTTTCCAAGTTTTCATACCAACAATCTTTTTCTTATTTTTGAAAGAGTGTGTAAAGTTATTGTTGGGCTTTGACTCTGGCCAAATGCCAGGCACTCACAAATTAATACACCCAGGGCTCATGAGTTGCAGTAAGAAAAACTGGGAGAAAAAGATGCACCAGGGCATAAAAACAGGCTGAAAAAACTTTTACTGTTAACAGAATCAGAGAAGTAAATGAGAAATGAAATAAAACCTTCAAAGACACCATTTCTCCACTCACCCCCCTCCCTCCATCCCAGCAGCTGCACAAGGGAACAAGGCATGTGTTGCGGTGACCCAGGTTGTCACCCAGGTGGTGGCAGCAGCCCGGCCCGCTCTCAGCAAGGGTACTGTCCCACAAACCTTTAAACTTTAGGTCAATGATAAGATGCAGTGGCCAGATGCTGCCTTGGACAGTGACACTGAGGGCGGTGCTGAAGGGCCAGCCACTCCCCCGGGTCACCAATCAACATGAGTTCCTCCCCTGACTCCAGAAGTTCCTCCCCTTCTTCTGGAGGTTTCTGTGTTCTTCGTTCCCCTATTGGTTTGTTTGTATTAGTCCCTCCTTTTGTCCCTTATTATTGGTCCCTTGTATCCCTGTGACCCTCTCCCATTGGTGCTTTCCCTTTTCTCCTCCCCTTTGTCCCTTCGTATAAAACCCTATGTCACCCCCTGTTCTGTGCTCCTTTTTCGTGCTCCTGTCCTTGCCTCTAGACCTCCGTCCCCTGGGGCGGGGAATAAAAGCTTGGGAGTTGCTACAAAGGAGTCCTTCCCTCCTTTGCCTCTGCTGCGATCACTACACTTACCACCGACTGCTGCCAGCTCCCCAGGGAGCCACAGAAGCAAGTTCCACCGGCGCTTGTTCCAGCCTGCCAGGCTGCTCATCGCTTTCACGGCGACCCGGCACTGAACACGTTGCCTGCTTGGCCAAACCGGGCAGCCAAGTGGTCAGCGTGACAGGCATGGGGGAGGTGGGGGGGAGGCGGTAGTTCAGTTCATCACCGAAATCTTTCTCCACTGCTCAGGGGAGAGGAGTCCTTTCTTCTGCTTAGCTGCGGGTCCCAAAACACACGGCAGTCCGCCCGACCCTGCCACGTGAGCTTCCTCCACAGACAGACAGTTCTTCCCAAAAACT
Source organism: Dasyornis broadbenti (assembly GCA_013397935.1). Classification (NCBI taxonomy): domain Eukaryota; kingdom Metazoa; phylum Chordata; class Aves; order Passeriformes; family Dasyornithidae; genus Dasyornis; species Dasyornis broadbenti. Next base: position 192,392 of record VZRN01004271.1, read on the forward strand.
GCTGCGGCGTGGGGTCTTTTGTCCACGGATTACAGACCTCCGAGTTGGCTGTTCCATTTTGGGAGCAAGGCTTTTTCCTGTTTGCTGAACCACAGTCTCTCTCAGGTGTCAGCATGGGCAATTAATTCAGTCTGTGAAAGCCTGTTTCTCCACTGAGACTCCCGCTAGGCAACGGCTTTCCTCCAGGCATCCATTCGTTCCAGCGTAAGCTGCGCATGAATTTTAACATTCCCTGTGGACTCCATGGGCTGCAAGGGGACATCCTGCTTCACCATGGTCCTCACTATGGCCCACAGAAGATTCCTGGCTCCGATGTTTGGAGCTTCCCCTCTTCCACCTTCTCCACTGACCTTGGTGTCTGCATTGCTGCTGTTTTCCCTCACATATTTTCACCACCTCCTCCTGCTCCGGCCAAACAAAGTGTGTGCCCCCCCCACCTGGGTCTCTTCTTAAATATGTTTTCACAGAGGCGTAACCAACATCTCTAATTGGCTCAGCCTTGGCCAGCAGCGTGTCCATCAGTTCAGAGCCACCAGGGACTGGCTCTGTTAGATACATTCACAGGAGCCATTTTCCTGGCTTGCCCCCCACTAGCAAAAACTGAGGCAAGCAAAACTAACACAGTTATAAAAACTCCAGACTGCTCAGGGCTTCATCCACTAAGATAAGTCTTAGGTCCACTCTGTTTTCTCCTCTAAGAACAATATGTTCTGATACTACATTTCATTTCTCTTACCTACTAGTATAGTTAATTTCTGAAACTTTTGTTTAGTTTATCCTTTCCTGCTGTTAATAATTCAATATGAACATGATACGCCACCAGAACTTTTTTTGTTTCAAAACATTCTGGTTTCCTCTTTAATCTCTTCAAAAATCTGTTTCTTACACAAGTAACTCAGCTGTCTGGAAAATGTCTGCCTGTAATTTAGCTTTCTATTTGCCTTTTTGATAAAATAAATTAATGAGAATGCTATTTTAGCCATATTTACAATTTTAAATTATCAGTTTCAGTGCTGATCAGGATTTTTTCTCCCCTGGATTAGAATATATTTTCCTCTAAGGTATTATTCCAGCAATGATAATAAATGAAAACACGTTTTCAATCAACATTGTCAAGTGTGATGGGAAAAGAACACTCTCATTTGTGAATTATATTTTCTGTGCAAGACAAATGTGGAGTTTTATGTTGCATGTTTGTGTATGTGGCTGAGTATGAAAAAGAAATCATAAGTCATACTCCTTCTAATTAAGACATTTTTCTAGCTGACAACTGTCAAAGTCATCCCAGAAATCCATGAATATTAAAGTGCTGTTCACTGGCACATTTGGCATTTTGAAGCTGGGCAAATAAAAGTCATGAAATATGAAAGGAGTGCCCCATGTCATTTTGTAGAAAATGTTGCCATTAAGATGATGTATGGGAAAATTCACACCTTCATCTTCTGGGAGTACTATACTATATTTTCTGTATTACTCTGCTTCAAAAGCATTACCAGTGGCTTACAGACTTCCATCTTTGGCGGAAAGAAATTTATGAAACATATTAAAGTCAAAATTTTAAATGCCTGTTAATATTGATATATATACTTACCTAAGCCAAGAGCATATTTTTATTTATAATGGAATTCTCTGCTGAGCGAGCATTCTAGTGCAGCTCTTTTTCATATCTTCTAATCATGACACTTAGTCACTAAATTAGTTCTTAAAAAAAATCTATTTTTTAAAAAAAATTTAAAATCCACCATAGAATACAACAAGAAGAGGGGACTTTTTACTTTATAGTTCAGACTCAACTTTATCTGTGTTTTAGTTCTCCCATTTTGGATGCGCAAAATTCTCAGAGAATTTAATTCTCATCACAGAACATACTTGCTGGCCTCAACCTGCAAAGTATTACAGAAATACTAGAATTTTCCCCCAATTTTAATAGTATAAAAATATATATAAGTGAGTTTGTCTGATTTATGTACCTAAACAAATCACCTAATTTATATTAGGAGTTAAATACAGTAACAGGACCTGTAATACAGTTTATATGACCTATATACTAGGAAGCAATTCACTAACAATCTGGTTGTCTGCTTTGTCACTCACACATTTAATACATTTTAAAGCCCTGTCAAACTCACATTTAGAAGTTTGAAACGCATGTGCCCGGCCCTGAAAGCACCAGTGCCCCACTTGGCAGTGCCCTGCTGTTCCTGCCCATGCAGGCCCAGCAGATTGTCTAAATTTACTTTCTTAAACCTGAAATACTAACTAAGACTGACATTATTCCCTGGACTTCACACATGCCTGAAAGCACCCTGGAAAACAGGAATCCTTCCAAGACACCTTAGGCCTTCCCACCAGGAGCCCGAGAGCAGGCTTCAAAATACCATCTCCAATCATCATCACCATCTTTGTGCTACTGCTCATTACTTTGGATAACTTCAACGTTAATTTATTCTCATATCCAAACTAAAGCTTTCATATACAAATAAAAGCTGAGCTGCAATTTGATAGCAATTTTAAAACATGTAAAGCAGAAACATATCTGATCAACAGGTCAAGAAGAAATGGCCTTAAACTGCTGCAAGATGCATGGCTAGACCACAAGAAAAATCTAATAAAGCTTTGGATTAGACTACATACTGCTGCAAGCTCTCAAGTTTAGTGTATTTAGACTCCTTTGGAAGAGTGGCTCCTAAACCAATGCTGTGTGAGAAACAAAGGTTCTCCAATGTTCCTTTGTTTTTTCCCCTCAGAAGAACAGCATTCTCATTTTTCATCCAACACTGTGTACAGTGCTCATTAAGTAAAAGGATTCACTGGAAGCCTGTAAAAACAGTAAAAGCTAAAATATTGAATAGTTGTAAAAATCCAGCGCAAAATACTACAGGTGTATAAAATCATTATAGTCTCCTTTCAATGTCTGTATTGTAATGCTTCATTCCAGTCTTCTTTCTAGATACAAATAAATTTATTTTCCTGATTTTTCTTCTCAGAGGAAAGTATGGAATAATTTAAATCATGTTTATCCATAAGAGGGTTTAGCAGGCTATCTGGCCAATGCTTAATTGGGTTTTCATATTAAGAGAAAATCTGCAAGTTATTATATGGAATGTGAGTATCTGTTTACAAGGCCTTATTTATAAATTATCACCTTGAAAAGAAAAATAAGTTTTTCACTTGTTCCAAGGGAAAAAAACACACGCTTTTCTTGAAAACAGGTTTTACATTAGTACCAATATTGCAGAGAAATAAGCTTTGATTTCACACTGAGAATATGAAAAAACACCAAGTTAGCCAAATACTGAGAGTAAAGCCACCTTAAGAAAGGAAACTGAATTTACGTGAGACACTGCACACAACAGACCTTTCAAACTCAAGTTCTACTCTGACACAAAGAACGCAAAGAGCATCTATGCCTCAGCAGCCACTGTACTGCTAAGTACTATGAGTATTGTAATACTATTTTTTTCAAAGTTCATTTCAAAGATGAGACATACCTTCTCACTTGCAATCCTCTTATAGACCCAAGAAGTGAACTTCAGATTGCTGAATAAAGCTGGTAACTGGGGTACAAAAATTCTCAAAACAAATTTGTCACGCTGCAAGAGTACACCTTGGCAGTCTCTTTGTCAGGTCACATCATTGGTGCATCCTTGTATGCACATAATCTGTGAGTAGCTATGCTGTTAATTGTTTAACATATATGGTAAGTTCAAAACCTTTCTGATTTGACATTGACAAAAGGTGCATTATAAATATGTTTTGGGGAACATCTGCATCCCTAGACTAACAACAAGGACTGACTAACAATAATAGCATCAAATTGTGGAACTGATGGTATTCAACCAACTAAGATTGAAGAATAAATAGTAATAATGTAACATACAACTATATTTATGCTTTTATACACATATAAAAATGTAATCCACAGGCCATCTGAACATGTTCAATGGATGCACAAGAGAATGATGCAGTTAGCACTTGCACTCGTTTACCTCTCGACTCTTCAAACTCAAAGAAACAGAAACACTTTGAGTGGTGATAGTTTTCAAAGTTTCTCCAATCTTATCTGTAGGAATAAATTCACATCTCTGGACCACCCTGTTCCGGAACTTTCTGAAGGAACTTGTCTTCCCTCTGCCCCACAGTGCACTTTTACTCAAGCCTAATTCTGAAGTACCTGTGGCTGAATATGCAAATATGCCTCTTCAGACATACATAAAACAAGATGTTGTTTCACAGGAATTCCTGTTTGTCAGTCTTAAGCTGCAATGCTCCATTATGAATGGCCATAGACATTGGATGCATCAATTATTATTTCCAGTTAATGGAATTCTGGAAATTTACTGGAAATTCCTAATTGGTGCACCCTAGTACAGCATCCAGCATTCTCATTAATACCTCCCCCAGGAAAATCCTATCTACCTCCTCAGTGACTGGGGCAGGCATCATTAAGGGGCTACAGTTTGACTATCTCAGCAGTTCTTCACTATCTGTATTTATCTGCCATATAAATGATGTATTTCTTATGACTGCTGTATACCTTTTTTTTTCTTCTGGCTTTGGTTCAACTAATTAAACCAAACAGAAAGAGAACAATGAGCGTTTTGGGAAAGTAATATTGCTATTCAATTTTCATTTTGTTTTTAAAAAGTATTTTTAGCATTTGAACTTAAAACCTCAAGATCCTGGAATGTCTGTGAGCTATAAATCAATACATCATTCCATCAATGACGATTTAATTAAGATAAAAAGGCAGCCAAGTATTTGTTTCTTTATCTAACAAATAGCCTGTAGGAGTTTGTGATGCCATCCCTATATGCTTCCAAAAATACAGAGGAATAGAAGAGGGAACTGTTTAAATATACAAGAGATTTCAGCTGACATGGATTGGAATAAAGGACTCTGAAGATACTTTCGTGAATGAAGACACTAATTTTTAACAATTGGTTTATCAAATCCTCCTTTAATTGTAGATTGATTTCAAGCTGATATATTCTAAAAGCACTAAATTAGAGGTCTACTGTAAATGCACATAGGAAAAACAGCCCTTTTGCTGTAGTCCATACAAATGACTCCTGCCCTTTTGGCTTGATAAAATGATCTGCAATAAATACTCCTCATGTTCCAATATCTTTAATAATTCATTTGGAAAAGGCAACAATAGCTGTAGGCATGGTCTGTTATGATTAATGGCAAAAGCAGTGGCCTTTGTGTAACAAAGCCCTACTGGTTGTAGAAGTTTTCAAGGTCAAAACTTCATCTAGAAAAGTTCTGCTTATTGCTATTCAATACAAATAATTGCTATTCTACTTATGTTAAATATACTTTAAATATGTCCAAATTTTCATGTGTATTATCTCATAGGAAGGATGATGCAGAAAATACATCATTTAGATTAATAAAATTCACATGCACTTCAAGGAAAACTGCAGTGGGAAGGTAAAGCTTTTGTCACCCCTCTCTCAATATGTGGTGGAAACACAATCCACAGCTCAGATAATTTTTCCATGTTATCATTTTTTTGCCACAATAATGAATTCCACGTAAGGCTGAAGCTAGATAAACTACCTTTAGCATAAGTCCATTCAGAAAATGAAATACTGATAAAATAATAATGCTGTGAAACTTCAGGTGTCATTATAAAGAAAGACTTATTTTCCAAGCTGCCTTAACAAATAGCCGTACCAGAAGAGAATGACAGCTTTTGATGCAAAAGTTTTACTCTTAGCCTTTATAAAACCTGAGAGATTTATCACGTAGAAATTGATATCACTTACATCCTGAAACATTCATCACGCAGTATGAAAGATAATTATCACCGAACTTTTTACTATAAATATATGTACCTGGTAGTTTATGTTCCCATATTATTTTTAATAGTCATTGCCATACATTAAAACAATTTACTACACTTAACAGGATGTCTTCAGAAACTTAAAGAGAACAATAAAATTTAACACAATATCTTTCACAGAGAGCATATGCTAAGTTACTTCACAAAAATAAAGTTTATAGCAGTGGTAAAAGGAATATAAAGAAATGTAGAAGATCGTGTAACAAATAAATTCCCTTCTTTTATATTGTAAGATGAAGAAAAGTATGAATACACATAAATAACTAAGTTTAAGCTTAAAACAGAACAAAAACTGTTCAAAATAAAAGATACATGCATACTCTATCAGAAGTGATGGAAAAGGTTCATAAGTAAAGAAACGGCATAGAAAATTAATAAGATTGATGATTCTTATTTTCAAGGAATGTAATAGAGTTGCTCTGTTAGTCTCTGCCTCCTAGAACCACTCAATTTTATGAAAAAATACCTTTTACTTTGCTAAATATATTTATAAGTTCTTGGCATTTCTTTAAAAAAAATGAAAAAAAAAAAAAAAAACCAGAAAAAAAAAAACCCCACCAAACTGTGATCTATGGAAACCTGAAAGTTTTAAACTCTAAGTTTGGACATGGTTTAGAAGAGTACACATTATTTTCACAACCTCAGGAAACTGGAAGGAAAAGATGCACAGTACAACAAAGTTACAAACAGAAAAAAATCCTAAAATTTCAGTAATTTAGAGATAAAAGAGGATTTACAACTGCATTTGGGAAAACTAAAGTTTTTTTGTGAAAATGTTCATGACATTTTGAGCAGTATAATACATGAACTGCCTCAGAATAGGAGGGGGTGAAGCAGGAAAAGGGGCAGAGGCAGGACTCCATGTCCCTGGTAGTCAATGTGCTACAGTACCTGGTACTTACAGAGAGAAAGCCTTAGGCTAATTTGCACAATAGATCGTTGTCTAGTTAATTTAGGGTAACTGACATTCAGAAACAAGAAATTTGTGTTCTTCCAATGATAAACATAAACTATTGCTACATTTTTTTCACAGTACTATTTATGGGTCTAGATGACACAGAAACTAATTCAGAACCATTCCTTGTCAGCAGAGCTGGTAAGTTGCAGTCTTTAGTACTACTGATGCCTCTGCTAGAAGAACCTAATGCAATTCCCAATGTCTGCGACAATTCAGTTTACAAGAGTTAACATAAAACCAACAGAACCAAGTAAAACATATTTACAATAGAAACAACCAGCAAACCACCATTATAAAAACCACATACAACACTGTAAAAAGATATCTTTAGTTATGTTTAACCAGACATTTACTTAAACAACTTAGAGCAACAGGGTCTAGACAGAAAAAATATAAAAAAATAAATAACATTTCAATCATCCAAGAGTAGGATAAAGTTTAAAAATCATAAAAGAAAAGCTGAGTTTGTATTCTAATAGTAAGATCAGCTTTAAACTTAACATTTCAATCACAATGAAAATGAGGAATCATAAAATCATCACATTTAGAAGCAGAGGGGAAAAAAAAGAAGGGGATAAATGCACATTTTATAGCAGTAAAAATAAACTCCAGCTAGCAGAACCAAGCCTGGCTCATGACCTGGTCTATTAAATCAGGCAGTACATCATTTTGGATTAGTGAAAAAAACCTGAAAGATACAGTCCTTGTCTTATAGTTGAGTGTTATAAAATAAATTGTAAAGCAGCACATAATGACAAGGTGCAATATAAAGGTCTACAAGTTAAATAAAAATGGACATGTAACAGCTGACTGCGATTGCTTAAGAGAAACAAGATGTTTAAAAGTGTTCAAAGGTGAGCACATCCATAAGACATATTGACAGACAAGAGGATGTAAAATGTTCCAAAGCACATGACAACCAATTTAATCACATTTCAAGTATATTTTTGTACATTAAAACTACATGTACTGTGGGCAAGATTTAGTTAGGACATCAAGTTGTAATAGCAAGTGATCTGAAGTACCAAATGTACCATGGCATAGGTATCTGATATATTCTGTAGTACAGCTACTGAGTGTATTGCATATGTTCATACAGACTGTTGTTAATTCAATTCTCACAAAATTTTACACTGCATTGACTTTGGTTTAAAAAAAAAAACAAAAAAAACACATGAGCTCTCTGACTTTATTTTCTGATACCTGTTGGATTTTTGTATCTAAATGCAATGTAAGAAAGGAGAACTATGAATGTTAAGTTCACTTTCACGGAGGGAAGGATGGAGGCTTCTACTACCCAAAGACCAGGACACATTCCATAAGATTTCTATTTGTTCACAGAAAATAATTAATGTGGCCTTCAACAGGTCAGTGACTAAGATAACACATCATGCATCTTCCCCATTTTTAACAGTCTAAACTCAACAACCAGTTTAATTAATAACTTCTATATTAAAAAAAAAAAAAAAAACCCAAACTAACGCTGTTCAGATTATTAATTTTCTAGTGTAAATCCTCACAGATACCAGTTGGTGTCTTTAGAGCTTTGTAAATATAGTTCAAGCTTGTTTTGAAATATAAATCTGAAAAAAAAAAAAAATGGTGCTTTCTTGTGTCAGCAAAGGGAGTCGTAAAACTGACATTGTGTAAACTGCCTTCTTTCAACTTAAAGCATGCTATGTGTGGAACGATGGGCAGTGACAGAGTGCCTGTACATACAGGAGCTGTGCAGAAAGACTACATAATTCTGTCACCTTCAAGAAGCACAGGGGAAGATGGGGCACTGAACTTGATGGTCTATTTTTATTACTGATTCAGTGATTTTTCCAAGTAATTTAGTAGCGTTACACTGAGTCCATGTCCTCCAATATCCTACTGAAGACCACTGCCAAAACCAGAACCTTCATACTGGTTTCACTGGCATAAAGGGACACTTGATACGTAGATGATCCTGAGCCCAAGTTCTATTCCCGTCCTCCCCCCACCATGAATGTTGATGAGCAGGGCCTGCTAGAAATATCTCAACATACGCATACAAAGGAAGATTACCTGAAATTTACTCAAGAGAAATACATGAAGATCGTTCTAAGTTTCGTAATACATTTTACAGTGGCAAAGACCCACTGCTAACTTATCTAGCTGCTGTTGCCTTGGGTGTTCCATTTCTGCTTGACATGTTTGTGCTCGTCCTAACACCAATTGACACCTAGGAAATTAATTAGATCAAGTTCCTTTCTTCCCATCCATGACAACTGGTGATAATGCTGATAACCTTCTGTTATCAGGAACCTGTACTTCAGCAACGGGGAAATACATGTTCATTACTGCAGATGCTCCTGTGGCCAGGGCAGAATGCAGAGGCAGGGAGGGCGGTTACTTCTTTCACATTGGGTCCCCCACTATCTTAAGAATGTCAGTGGCAAGACTGCTAATGTACTGTTTTGTTTCATAGTCTGTATTTTTCACCTCCATTTTCTTTGCTCAAGACATGAAAGCATTCAAAGATTATTACGTTTTAATGCTTCTTTTTACATTAAGTATTTTTTTAACCTCTACTGGTAAAAATATGGGCAGATGGAAGTGCAAGAGGAAAATCTACAATTCCACAGAAGTTTAAAAAAAAAAAGTTAAAAACCAATCAAACGAAAACACACTAGTTGACTAACTTATATTTTTGAACAGAATGACATTCTATTTAAAATTAATTTATTTGCTTTCAAAAAACAACCTAGATGACTAAACTGAGTGCTAAGAGCATCTTGCAGACTCAAAATCTGAATCTAGGAAAAGAGAAATTCCCACAGACAAGAGAACTCAACCAAGAACTGTGATTCCTCTTTTAAAGAAGGAAAGAACAATCCACAGCAGCAAAGCAATTTGGAAAAAAATTGACAAAAAATAGTAAATTCACTTCCAGTGTGCCTTCTCGTCAGAAGAAAGGGAAAGAAAATGGTCATGGACTCAAGGTGAGTAAAAGAAAAATAGCCTTCAGATAACAGCTAAAAATTTGAGGAACAGACTAAAATAGCCTGAGCACCTTTCTACCAGAAAAGATGTCTGTATTTCAGCATAATAATTCACCAACAGTAAAAATATTTTATAAAATAAAAGGAACACTACTGTTCATATCTCATGGGCTATGTAGTCGTTAATATAATTTGATAATCTATATTTAAAACACCTGGAATAAAGGTTTCACTAGGTCAATATTTCATTGGCATTTTAATTAAATAATTGGTCTAAATTCTAAACTGGGAAGTGAATTTATGATCTTATTTAAACAGAATAACTGAGGTCATCAAATGACTTTTAATTAAATTGTTAATTGATTTTTCTTTAATTCTTTAGGGTGATTGATGGCCACACACTTAGTTGCTACATTTGTTAATCACCACCATGAGTCAATTCCATGCTGCACACTTTGGTATGACTGCTCTAGTAATCTCTGTATTAAAAAAAAAAAAAAAAGAATTTCATAGTTTTGCTACACCATTTTGTATTACTCATGTATGCTTCCTGAGGCAGTTTATTTTAAAAAAATTGGTAAGGTAGATCAATCATTTTCATAGGATGTAGTTTACAAAATTAACCTGCAAAAGAATTAGTAGTCCAGTCATTTATTCCAGCAAATCTTGCACCAAGTGGCTGAATAATCCTTCTTAAGACTTTCTTACGTTCATTTCATTTTTTGAGAATTATGCAAGACAAGCCACCTTAAACTTCCTTTAACAGTTGGTGTAGAGATGGCAATGTTTTTTGCATGTTCTCTAGCTTCATTTACAAAGTTCTGTAATCTCCTTACAACAGACCTTCTGTGATTATGCACTAAATAAAGGCCTAGAGAAATGACAGCTTGTTTTCACACCTAAGTATTGCTATCTGTCCTTAGTTTGTTGACAGCATAATTCCTATTACCACCAGCAGCGCAAAAAGTAGCGTAACTGCTTCACCTTCCTTGAACATAAACTCTGGATTTAAACTTTGGGTTGAGATAAGCAATTATTGCATCTCATAACACATTAGGAATGAATAAATAGTCTCTGCTTTTTTCTTACCAAATTCTGTATTCATAAGATATTGCTAGAAGGATCTAAGCTTCCAATAAGCCTTTCAGAATGTGAATCTAAACAATTTATCAGCAGTAGTCCTTCTTTCAATTACAAAGTTGATAAAAAAAAAAAAAAAAACCAAACCAAACAAAAAAAACTCCCAACCACAGAAACAAGTGAGTAGTCCACAACTTACTGAAGCATCTGTGTCAACCTATCTCAGTAAAAAGATCATCAGTTCACCACCTCATCACCATCAGGGAAGGCAGAAAATCATAATTTATATTTTTGAACACTATTACTAGAAAATTTGCAAAGGTTGTATGGAGAATCTAGACTACCTCCTTACTGGTAATGTGTTTTACCACTGTGTACTCAAGAATGAAACAGAAATTACAAAATCCATTCTGTTATTTCACCTGTGATTAATCTGCCAAAGATAAATCTTTGACACTCACCATCATGCAGGAAACACTTATGTTGTCAGAAGAAATGTGAGTGGCTAGCTCACAAATTAAAAAAACCAAATAATTGTTTCAAAGTAGTGATAAATTTAGGTCTGAAAAAACACAATGGAGACACAGTTAAAACAAAAACAAACAAATGAAAAAATCCCAAACCACAGACAAATGCATAGGAATTTTACTTTCTACAGAGTTCAGTTTTGACCACAATTACTTTCTTATTGATTTCTTTGGTGTTTTTTGCTGAAATGCAGAACGTGTCATTCTCTTATCAAGTGATTATTAACATTGTGATGAAGTTCAGTGTTTTACTTGAGTCTCCATTTGTTCGTAACTGGAACCCATAAACCTAGTAATTTTTTCCAGTTTAACCACTGTGTTTGAGGAGATGAATGGTTAGTTAGCACCTGTCTCTACTTTGGACTTCATTTGATATTAAGGTTTGCTAAACCAAGATGTTTTAATGAGATGGAGTTTTAAATCAGGCATTCCATCTGTGGCATATTTAATTCTAGGTTCTCTTTTATAAAAATAAACGTCTTCTGTTGTTCCAGCATATCCAGGAAATTTTAAAATCAGGAATAAGTTGATAAAAAGAATAGTTCTGGAAAGAAGTAAAGCAAGAAAACTCAGGACAGTAAGAAATGCATGCAAAAGGTTTTCTTCCTTTTAAACTTTGACACGAGCACAAGTATGTGAACAGATTTTTTGCTTCACGTGGGCAAAAAAAGGGGAAGAAATGGAAACCTTGGAATTACTTGCTGGGTGCAAACAAGCCTTCAGGAGCCAGCAGAGAAAGCACAGAGAGCACTCAAAATTCTATTTGAGAAGAAATACTTATTACAGGTCAAAGGAATGTAAGAAAAATTTGAATAAAATGGAACAAAATTGAGTGTACTGGATTTAAAACTGTGACTTCATGAAAAGCTTTTGCTTCCATTTCAAAACATATTTCATCAGTCTTCAAATAGGTCTGCTTATGAAGAGGGTGGCCATTTCTCCTGCAAGTAGAGCTTCTTAAGAACTGAAAACAGCCAGCCTTTATGATAATGTCTTCAGACATAAGTTTTATGCTTGTGTTAGTGAATTAGATCCTCTTTCATTATTTTCTACATTAGTACTTCATTAATAAAGGAACTAATTGAAGATACGCAATTTGTCTTCTTACAATGATTTTCAGCATTACGATGGATTCCTTTATGTTCATATAGCAAAATGTTTTAAGTTCTTACAAGGGATAGCAAAGACAGAATACTCCCTTTTTTAAACTCTTTCGGGACAGCTAAGCTTGGAGACACCCACGATCCTAGCATTTATACAGCATGGGAAGCAAAATGTATTGACTTGCTTTCATTGTTTTACTCTTCTACTTATAACTATGAAATAAACACGGCAATGGAAGCAGTAGCACAGCTTACAGGCAGAGGTTAGGAACTCACGTACGGCATCTAGAAAGAAGGAAAATACAATACAGGGTTTGGCACAGAAACTTCACAGTCCTTCAGATTGTTGTAGTTTTGCTATTTTCCTTCCAATTGTTTCTTTTTTTCCTCTATTTATCTTTGTGTTACCAAAACACTTACACAAAAGCCTGATATCTACCACCAAAGGAAACTTTTAACTACAAACCGTGAATTGTAGGGGTTTTTTTTCTCCATTTACATTCCTGCTTAGCCAGAGGCAGCAATTAACCCTTACAAGCTGTTTTACAACACAGACCATGTCTTCCTGTTTTATATCATGTTGCCAGCACTCAGCAAATTATCCTAATAGCCATGTTTATCCTCCTTGTAATGTGCAATTCACACACCACATTCTGACCCTTCAAGTACAAAATACAACTCCAGGTATTTTCACTGCCATTTAAAGAACTGTATTCAATTCCAACAGAATAGAACTGGATAGATGGAATCATGAGATAAAAATCCCTATAGTTAGATAACAATGACAAATAAACAGAAAATTATGAAGATGACTGCAGGTGAAAGTTGAGGGCAATAATGCCTGGGAAGGATGCAAATGAATTAGTCTACATTGCCTTCAGAATTATATTTAAAAGACAGTGCCACACTCCAGGTTCTGATCCCTACACTCTGTAATTGAAATTTACTATTTTAAGTCAAAAAGCAACTTATTTGTGGTATATTGTGGGATGATCATTATACAACTTGCCAGTAAATATACTCCACATGAAAAATTCATACTTCTAGATTTTGGTGTCAAGATTACTTAGGGTTTTCTGTTAGCAAAACACTATCCTTGACAAAAGTGTTCTTGGCTTTAAATAATTGCAAAATCAAATGCCATCTATTTCTGTCAAACGAAAGAAAAGGAAAAATACTAAGAAACTCCTCTTGCTAAATACCTCTTTGCACACCAGCTATGGTTATGCTAATGGACCCTGTCCTCAGGTCATCTGTTCAAATTAAAGAAACTGCCTTCACAGTAAGAAATCTGCATAGATTGCCAATTGTTCTAGTTCATTACCTGTTAGCAAATGTGAAGAGCCAAAGCCAATTCTGACATCTATGTGTAATGAATTCATTACAATGCCTGGCACATTCAGCTTTGGGAGAAAAAAACAAAGGACAACAAAAAGGAACAATGCAGATTAGATTTTTATTAAGAACATTTGTTGAAAGAACAGTTGCTGGAATAAATTCTCAAAAACTTATTTCAGCCTTTTCTGAACTCTCATTTTTCTTAGTAGTTTATTCTGTAACTTGTTTAAGTTTTAAGATATGCATACGTAATATTTATAGCAAAATGGGTTAAATACTTTAAGACTTTATTTAGTCTTATCATCAAACCAATATGTGGCTTTCCACTTAACAGATTATTATAATATAGGACTTCTGATTTGCCTAGATTTCAGGAAATACGACTGCTACTTGAGCATCCCCACTACAATACAAAGATATATGTTTAATATGAAGTATTACAAGGAAAGGAAAAGCATGCTAACTAGATAAAAGCTTTATTTGGAGATAATTTACAGAGAAAAACTGGCATTTTTTCTGACTATTTTCTGTATTTACTCTCCAGATGGAACATTTTTTAAATATTAAGAATTTTAATTATACTTTCAAGAAACTAGTGTTTTTAAAATATAATCTCCAAAGAGCATATCAATTTGAAAGGACAACAATCAGAAAAATAAACTTTGCCTGTCCTACACGTTTTGTGCTCATTTTTTTCTGTCAAGGCAATTCAGTTGGCCATAAATCAGTACATAGTACAATTCATAATAAGGTTCTATTATGGATCATCTAAAAAGACTGATCCTAATAAGGTTGTATTATGGATCATCTATGGGTGAGAGCTTCGTTTGAAATTATTAAATAGAAGCATGCAAAATTCCAGACTTAGTGCGAATGGGAAGCTTCAGTTACCCAAGTATGTGTTTGATAAGGGACACAGATGAAAATAGCTGCCCAGCAAGTCTTGAGATGTGCTGGGAAAAACCTTTAGAAAACGAGGTGGGCAATTAATTAACGAAGTCTTTCACGTATTATGCAGTGTGGGAACTCATTGCAAATGGTTCCTTATGAAATACAACCGAATGTTATTCAGTGCTTTTATTTATGACTCATTAAAATTTGCAGGCAATGTCAAGTTTTAGGGGAGCAAGTGCTTTGTGATCCAACAGAAGAACACAGAATATTTTTAAAGAAATCAAGAAAACTAATTAGGTGGGATATTAGATCAGTAATGACAACTGCAAAATTTTTGGGAGCCTCCACTTTTCAATAAACAAGATAGGAGAAGAACTACCTTGGTAGTGGTAAGTAGCTTCCTACTCCACTTTGTAGAATATTTCTTCTTGAGAGATAAGAGTTCCTGAACTGAAACGCCATGTACAACCTATCATGAAGTATTAAAATCAACTGACCCTTGGTGCTTCCTGCACAAGACATTTTAGAGTATCTTTGCCTGGAGCATCCCAAGTATCTCAGCATTTGCATCAGGCTGATGAGGAACACACACCACCACTGTTACATCCCTCCTCTCCAAATCCACTTACGCAGGTAACTTTTTTGATCTTTCTAGCATGACCGTCTCTATGCTGCAGTATCAGAGTGCCTGTGCCCACGGGGGTGGCTTGTCTCTCAGATACAAGAATCCCACATTGCCCAAAGAGCACCATGGGAGCCAGTCAAATCCTAGTAAAAAACTGTCATGGTCCCTGGAGTGCTACCCATGTGAACCAGCATGACAATCACACCTACCCTTATTAAAATTTATAGGCAAAGGGGTTATTGGATGCAGCTTCCCAAGAGGAGCAAGCCATTACTTGATTTCAGTCTGTCAGTTGTACCAATAATAACATTTGGAAAAAATGGAGAGAGGAAGATCTATGACTGCACATCATTGATTAATCAGATTATTTAACTGTAGCTATTACTTTTTTAAAGATAAAGGTATCTCTTAGCTTGAAGAACACACTAACAGATTTTTAATCATTTTAGTTTAATTTCTGATATAATTAAAGTAAAATATGGCCTAATGAACAAACCAGCATTACTGTCCTGTTACAGACTATATATCTCTTCACATAAAAGGAGGAAAAACAGACCTCTGTACGAATACAGAGCCTACCAAATAAGGAAACACCAAATTGCACAGGTCTAAGACTAAAAAGTGCCCTGAAAGCTTTTTTTTTTTTTCATCTAGCCAGGGTAGATTTTAAAACTCTTGACTCAATTTGTGGTGTAAGTCATTGAGCTTAATGTGTGTTTATTGCACTGAGATGATTGCAAATATTCTCTACTTTAGGAATGCAACTGACAATCTGTTAGTGAAATAAATTAAAAGTTAATGCTAAAAGATAATAGCCCCTGTATTAAAAAACAAAGTGCACATTTTTCCATTTGCTATAGCTGTATGAAACAGAAATTTAACCAGGTGCTAAAAGGTTAACAAAATCCCTTTGGAAAAACTACAGTCACTGACTAATTGGTTTTCACTTTTGTTTAGCTGTATCATTTTGATAAGCTTTTATCCCCTGGTAAAGCCAAAACGATGCTGCTGTTCTTATCATTACAGTTGATCAATCTTCCTTGCTTCTGAGGGGGAATCCTGTAAACCTCGTCTTTTCAGCACATCCATCAGGCAGACAAAACAAAAGGTAAACCTGGCAAATACTGCTTGCTCAAGGTAAACATTAATCTTAATAGCTGGCTGTAATTAGGAACAAGATGTATAAACTGACAAAAAGCAATAAATAACTTGAAACCAGAAATGTGCTAAAATTTAAACTCAAAGACTGCACTTGGGTTTAATCTCGCTTAGTCACTTTGCTGGTATTCCTCCATGCAGCAGTATTTGAGTCAAAATCATTCTAGAACAATTCATATGTAGAGCTTTAATGTTTTGTATTACCAGTTACTGAGAAGTCAGCTCAGGATTTCACAGCTTCACTGCATGGTGACCCTGCTCACTCAGTAAGCCACCTCTAGACGTTCAAGATCAATCTACCACCTACAGAGATCCAGACTAACATCTGAAATTCCTGTTTTGGGATGCTCCTGACTACTCCAGGCCCCTCTCTTACCTTTCTTTCACACACGTTTGGTTACAGTAAGAACTTCCAGTACATTTCATATAGTACCTGTGCATGAAGTATCTTATTTGCTACCACTTCCAGAGTAAATGGACCATTACCTAAACAGCTTGAGAACTTCCCTTGGTATACAAGGCATCATATGAAGAAATGCATACAGGCAAATCAAAACTGATCAGAACATTTACTCACATCCCATAAGTAGAGATACTTGTTGAAAGGTGAATGTGTCACTAGAAACCAGCAAGTCTAACACATTGCAAGACCCAGTAAAAAACAAACTGGAAACTTTCAGAGAGCTTTTAAAAATCAATGAAATACCAATACAAGAAAGTTACTGTCTAATTACAAAAAAACAAACCAACCTCCAGAAATTAATGAAAGCCTGATAGGGTGGTTAGCAAATGCAGCAGGCCATTAGGAAAAAAACCCAATGCAATGACAACAAAACTGTGTGAAAGGCAGAACAACAAGCCTAAACAGACACGCTGTGAAGAACTTCAAGTAAAACATGTTCTAATCCAAAAGCAAAGACAAACATATTTTCTGGTTTTTTCAAGTTTAACATCTGAAACAGTGATTATCTGAAGTCCTTCTGTTTCCTATACATGAGAAACTATTGTCAAAAATATTTCAAACTAGATTTCAACGCTTTTCTTGGTAGTTGAAGATGTGACCAAATAGTATGGTGCTGAATTCTCCAGTTGATTTAACCGAACATACTTTACTTTCTTTGTCTTCCCACTTACTTAGTTGTCTTGATATAACTGTTATAATAAACAGAATAAAATGAACTCAAAAAATGCCAGCTCCTATATGACATAAAACACCTACAACCAGCGAGTGGTGGCTATGTGGTTATTCATAGCTGCCCAAAACTGCTGCCAAAACAAACAGTGATGTTCTGTGCCATTTTCTAGATATAATGGAAATAGGCATCAATGCACTTTCTTTTAGTCCATTCGTATTGATCAAGAAGAAAAAGGAAGGTGAAGCAATTTCCCTCTGGTATTTTTCAGCCATACACCAGTATAAGCACCAGCTTGAAAGATTTACCCCAGTGTGACTTGCTAGTATCCTTTCGTATCCCCATACTGAGGTTCTCTTGAACCAGGAAGCAAAGGCTGACTTCATTCCAAAACACAGAAATCCATTCCCTATCTGACAGATAATAAATAGGACTGGTAGCATATAAAGGCTTCCCAGATTTACCATGTTCACTGTGTAACTCAAAAATCAATTTTCTGAAAACACATTGCTCTGAGACAAAGCATTTAATTGTGATACATGTTTTCAAAACACCAGTGACCAAATTCTGTTGCCAGCTAATGGCATCAAAATGGTGTAAGTCAAAAAAAGAATTAGTCATTACATTTTAATGTTATTCTATAAAAAAAAGTTAGCTTAAGAAAAAGCTAATTAAAACATACAAGGTCACTGTTAAGAGAAAAAAAATCCCTTCTTTTGACAGTATGATGTGGGTGAGCTGCAAGTATTATTCGGACTTTAGAGTTTTAAAAGAAATCTCTCTTATACATTTCCCACATTGTTTCAGACAGTTATTACAAAACAGTTGTGAATACAGCTTATGTAAAAGTTCACAAAATATTCCACACTTTCAAGTATTCAGACTTAACTGACTTCTATGGTATAAGCAATTCCATCACCTACATAAAGCCTTCCTAACAAATTCACAAATAAATACCTTAACCAACATTACCGCAAGGTAACAAGAGACTTACAGAATTTTTTTTGTTGTTTGTTTGTGTGCCTAGGAAAAATGTCAGCATAGTCAGAATTACAGAAAAAAACAAAGCACACTGTTAAAAAAAAATATTTATCTAATATGGCTTCTTTATTGATTTTTAAATAAATGTAATATAAAGAGAATGTCAACAAAATAATTCAGCTGCTGCTTATGTGGTGAAAAAACAGGAGAGCAGAATTAAATGCTGTCAGCTGTGGCATACTCCAACAACTGAACCACAATTTACATTTATTCTTTAAAATAACTCAGGTAATGAAATCAAAGCACAACAGAAATGGTTCTTTTTCTTCAGGCAGTGCAGTAATAATGTCAAATGCAATGGCTGTCATAAAAAGGTAGGAATACAGAATCATCACAGAATCATTTAGGCTGGAAAAGACCTCCAAGATCATTGAGTCCAACCCTTAAATAATCATCACCCTGTTAACTAGACCACAGTACTAAGTGCATCACCCAGTCATTTCTTGAACGCTTCCAGGGATGGTGACACCACTACCTCCCTGGGCAGCCCCTTCCAATACTTAACAACCTCTTTCCATGAAGAAATTCTTCCCGATGTCCAACCTGAACCTTCCCTAGCTCAGCTTCACGCTATATCCTCTTGTCCTCTCACTGGTTGCCTGGGAGAACAGGCCAATCCCCACCTGGATAAAGCCTCCTTTCAGGTGGCTGTAGACAGTGATGAGGTCTCCCCTGAGCCTCCTTTTCTCCAGGCTAAACACACCCAGATCCCTCAGTTGCTTTCACAGGACATATGCTCCGGACCCCTCACCAGCTCCATTGCTGTTATCTATGAGATAATATAACCTACCTCAACTAAGTGTGCTGCAAATAGTGGGTGCAAATCTAAACAGGAAACTCTGCACCCACAGAGTTATGCCCATGGGCACTCTATTTGTCTATGTAATGGACAAGTAAGTTTTTCATAAACTTAATGTCCAAAAGAAGTTAGGAGTTGCTATGTATTGCACTCGTAAACACAAGTTTACATCCAGAATTGAGTAATTTTTCCCATGACGGAGAACCTATTGCAATGAAACAATGTTCTGAGAACCAGGAAAATAGATTAGCATAAATTACAGATCAAAAGGAAAGGTTGCTAATATTTTTTTTTTATTATTTACTGCATTTATATTCAATGGAATACACTTAGCAATGTCATCCTCAGCAAAAGAAAAAAGCTTCCCATGATGGACAAATACAGTTTTTCAAGTGGAGCTAAGAGTGACCATGTGCTTAGGGACACAGACAAGCATCACAATTATCTTGAAAAGAACACATATTACCTGCAGGCTGGACAAAAAAATTCTCTTCATCCATTCTAAACTGTTGAAAATTATTTTGTGACTTCCCATGAGACAGAAGACCTCGGACACAGGAGGAGGGAGATACACTATTTGATCTTGCTTTATAAATGCTGACAACTACAGAAATTGTCTTGCCGCTTTCAGAAGGTAGAGCATCAGGCATCACAGACCAATAAAGTCAGTAAAGACTAATTTTTTGCACAAAGACAACTAAAAACAGCTCTATAAGGTGCAGAACTGCTCAATCACGGCCAAACTGAAATGAGAAAAAATGGCAAAAGCTCCATTACTTGGATCCTTATATGAAAAACAAATAATCTCTAAAATAAAATGGAATTCAGAAAACATTTCCTATAATTAAGAAAGGCACAAAACCCAAAAATGTATAATTAACTTTATTCTGCTCGTATAGTGATGCTGTTCTAACAAATTATTTACAGTTTAACATATACAACTTTTCCCCATGTCACTAATGAAATGAAAAGAACATTAGCTGGATGGTGCTGTCTGCATATTGAAGCTACAGAAATTTAAACAGTAACCCAATAACCTAACTGCGACAAATTCTTTCCCTTACCATTAATTCTAATAATATGCTACATGGAATAAAAAATATTTACACAGTAGCAATCAAAAAAAACCCAACAATTTTTAATTGTCCATGAAAAATACCACAAGTAAAAATGCTCTGCTGTACTTATTTTTCCCTAAGTAAAAGCATTTTTGACTAAGCTACTTCTTCCAAGTTTCTTTTACATATTTGTACTTTTATTCAAGAATAATAATACTTAAATATTCAGCGATTAGTGCTAATAATAATGACTTAAAACTGGTATTCTCCATACAGAAAGAGAATATAAGATCTAGTTGGTTTTGGCTTTGTAACGCAGAATTTTTTTCTCAGAGATGACGAAAACAAAGTTTGATTTAATCTAAACTGGAAACATGGTATCTCCAGTTCCAAGTGACACTAAAAATAGATTCTTTTGTCAAAACTGCTCAATGAGGGTTACTACTACATTACTAAGAACATTCTAAAAAATTAGTTCCATCTTTTGTTTCAAGAAATAAGCTTATATATACAACTGCATAGAAGACCAACACTTTATTTTATCTTTGATAGCATTAAACAGGAATCTGATGTCTCGTGTGGAAAACTTCTTGGGCTATGAATCTGATGTTGCTTTCCAACTTGAGGTCATTTGCTTACTGTAATGTCAAAGATGCACATCTTTCAGAGACATAAGAAAACACAATCCAGCCTTTTAAGTACAGAAAAAAATTTACAAACAGCAACAATAAACAGATGCTCCATTAGATAAATATAATCTGAATTCGTGAAAGATCTCGGTCCCTATCTATGCCCAAGGATGTTGTTTAAAGGCTAAAAAGAAGTGCCAAAGGTGACAGGACCAGAGGCAGTCAAAGAAAAAACTGTGGCAAAGATGGAATTCATAGGGCACTCTTTTGCACTAGAAAAAAATCCCCATACATTTGTAGACATTTATGAATGTACATCTATAAATTACAGTTATGCAAGTGCATAGGTAGGTAGATACTCAGAAAAAGATCTGAAACACGGAAGATGGGATCCAATGAACATATTAAAGAAAAAGAAAAGATTCCATCAGTGTACAAGTATTTAGAACGCACATTCTTTATATTCAGAGAAAAGCAATACCCACTTGAGAAGCCAGAGACAACTGTGCCTCTGTGATAATGATAGATATTCCCTTTATAGCAAAGAATGAGAATTAGAAGACAATGAAGAGACTGAATATTCACCAGCACTGGGAAAGCACTGAATTGGAAATAAAGATAACAAATATGTCTAGAAAAGAAGCCAAATATGGAGAAATTATAAATATGGGCAGGTGGTATCAAATCAAACTAACAGTCAAATAACAAAGAATAATTTGTTTGAATTATTCGTATTTTGCAGTAGGCAATGCTGAATGAGGAGTCCTTTCAGAAATGTAACTCCAGTAACCCAAGCTCCATGGCTGAAGACTGAGATGGGAATGTGTGTGCTATTACATTACCCAAGACACCAGGAGAGAACAGAAATTTATGGGAAACAGATCATTGCCAGGACTAAAATAAGACAGTCTTTTCAGTATGGTACACAGAGGTGAACATCATCAGAGAAGGAGGAGCAAGAGATATTTCACGCCCCTGTGTGAAGATACTGACTCAAAAAATCAATCAACTAAGTCACATATACATTTTTACCAGCTGAGGACACCTCTACAAAAAGTCATGACCAATGAGATGTATCATACTCATAAATACAGTAAATTGGTCTCCCTAAAGTGTGCGCTGACCACACAACTACAGTGCTAATTTGTTAGTGGAAGAGCAAGCTTTACTATTTACCACCTGGGCATTCTAATTTTTAAGACCTAAGGGAAAATGTGATGGATCCGAAACAAGCCCTTGAGAAAGCACTTGCTCCTCAGCAAAGCAGTCTCTGCAACCTGTTCTTGTTCAAGGGACTGCAATGATCAGCTCTAACCATTTCAGTAAATTTTTGGACAGCCAAACTTGAAAAACATATATCCAGAACTTGATTTCATACATCATCAATTCTGATCACTGCAGATGAGACGATAATCAATCAATTAGTTGCTGAGACATGCAGACTGTATTTCTCAATATAGCGATATGAAACTTTATGTGGTAGTTGTAAAAGTGAGTAAATAGGACCAGGATACCAAAATATTTCACTGAGGGGAAGAAAAGCTAAAGATCCATTTTCAAACTTCACATCCTTTTTAATACATCAAAAGTCACTGAATGTCATCTACACATTTACTGAATCTCAGTTTGTTTTTAAAGCCTCTCCAAATTTCTGAGAGACTGACACATGAAAAGCTGGAAAAAGGAACACACATTGAGAGCAACCCACCCAACAGGCATAACAATCAGAAACAACACACTACAATTACAGCAGCAGACTTGCTCCTGGTTTCAAGTGTCTAAGCCTTCAGCCAGGTCCTCAGCGCTTCAGGCTTATATTACCATTTCTAAAACAAAAGTGCTGATGACACACTAAGTTTAAAGCATAAAATACATTGGTCTCCTCTGGAGGTAGAGTACATGGCATTGATCTGAGCACTCGTGATACAGACAGCAAGTTGTGACTGATAAAAAGCATTGTTCTTAAACGCTCTTTACAGGCCTAAGAAAGCAGATGCAAGGTGACAGAAATTAGAAGGCTGAGAGTTGCAGGTATATTTTGAGGTAGTTGGCTCAACAATTAGAAAACAATTTTGTACAGATTGCCTGATTCTTGCCTCATTCACTGGCTTCTGAGAGGTAAAAGCAAGCAATTACCTAGATACCCATTGGAAAGTTTAAACTCTTAAACTATGCATCACTGAACATTCTGTTTCCACTGGCTATCAAAAATCTGCTGCATTTAAATGTGAAAACAGATTATTTTCCCCCAGCAGCCAGCTGTGGACAAGAGAGGTCAGTGGATTTTTTTGCCATCATGAAATTAGACATAATAAAGTTTGGTAATCCAAAATGGACTGTAAGCATCAGCTGCTTTTGCTCAAGCCTCACAGGTGTTATTCATTAGTTGTGGGTAAGTCATTCGGCACTAGAAGAAAATTCTGCTCAGACAATGATGTATGGTGGTGCAAAACTGTGCTAGAATAAACAAAACAAAATTAATCACTAAATGTAACGAAATACCCAGAATCAGAAAGTACTCAGTACACCAGTGCCATTTTTATACATGTGGTCTAGAACATAGAAATGCTGAGCCAAAAACACAGCATTTAACTGAGCGTGGATCAGGCTTCCCGAGGGCAAAGGATACCTTGTTTCTTTAGCATGCAGCACCATTCAATCCCTTTCTGTGGAGAGCCGAAGAGCAGAGCTTTGTTTTTGGAGGTAGGAATCTAGTATGCACTGGATCATAGACATAAGTAAATTTCTGCAGATCAAGAAGATATGAAAAAAATAAAAGCAAATGTTTGTTTGCTATTATTTTAGCATTACAAGGAGAGTTGTTTGATATACATCACCACTGTTAAGCAGATTTGTACTCCCTTAGCTATTTTAAAATCACTGATGTCCAGTACACTGAAGATTTGAGGAAATTAAGAGAATGTGTTTTCTTTTTTTACTGACAATAAAGATGAGAAAAGAGCAAATTCAAATTCAGCTGCGTGCTTTATTCTTAATTTCATATTTCTAATAAATCAAGAAACCATAAGTTTTAGGTAGAAGGCATTGTTTGATTTTTCAGCTCATTGATTTTGTCTCATTTGAAACTTTCCAAGATTCTTTGCAAGTTTTTATTCACAAAAGGCATTACTGAAAAAAAAATCAGTGATATTGATGTTTGACAAGCCAGCAGATAAAACTCATTCTTCAATACACAATAGGTTATCTCAATACCAACATTCATCAGATCTCTTGAAAGACATGATCTCAGTTTTAAACACCTTCCAAGAAAACATCATCATCTAAGTCCTCTAACAGTTAGCTCACAGATGAAGTCAAAACATATTGTAGAGAACTGGAAATGTAAGACCTAAGCTTAGGTTTTCCTTTTCTTCACAAGCTTACGTGTAGATATTTGTCACTTAAGTCTTTATAGGACTGTATGAGTGTTCTCAAGCTTGCAAAATAAATATAAATGTATGCACAAACTTGGAAGGCAATATAACATTCTATTTGTGCTTTTGTGTGAGGCAAGGTTTTGGTAGTAGGGGGGCTACGAGGGTAGCTTCTGTGAGAAGCTGCCAGAAGCCTCCCCAAGTTTGACAGGGCCAAAGCCAGCTGGATCCAAGACAGACCTGCCACTGTCAAAGGCTGTCAGTGATGGTGGTATCACCTCTGTGATAACAGATGTGGCAAGAGGATAAAGTTACTGTGCAACTGCAGCCAGAGAGTTGAGAGAGAATATCTGAGAGCAACAGCCCTGCAGACACTAAGGTCAGGAAAGAAGGGGCTGGAGAAGTGCTCCAGAACAGAGACTGCCCTGCAGCCTGTGGTAAAGACCATGGTGTGCCCCTACAGCCCATGGAGGTCTATGGCAGAACAGGTTTCCACCTGCAGCCCATTGAGGAACCCAGGCCAGAGCAGGTGGATGCACAAAGGAGGCTGTGACTCTGCGGCAAGCCTGTGGTCAAACAGGCTTCTGGCAAGACCTGTGGTCTCGTGGACAGAGGATCCCATACTTCAGCCTGTGGAAGGGATTATTCTAGTAATAAAGTAATTCCTCCAAGTTGAGTCTGGTTTGCCTGTAAAGGTAACTGGTGAGTGATCTCCCCCTGACCTTGACACTTGGGTCTTTCATTATAATTTCTCTCCCCTGTCCAGCTGAGGAGGAAGGTGACAGAGCAGCTTGGCTGTGTACATTGTATCATACCAGAGTCAACCCACTACACTAAGTCAAACAATTTTTGGACTATTTCAACACAAAGTACTACATCAGAGCACTGGCTAGAAGTGCTCGCTGATAGTGCTTCTCAGACTAAACTTTCTGAATTCCTTAAGCTCTTCAGAACACCCCATTTGGAAGCAACCAACTTCCTGTCCTGCTCTGAAGCAGTTTCATTCAACTTGATACAAGAATGACTAACTGCCTTTTATATTTATAGTCCACAAAGTGGCTGGGTTTTGGCATTCGTAAGTTTGATAGAACTACTAATAAAGGTGCTTTGCACATATGAGCTTACCCACAGAAAACCCTATGGATTATCAAAGTCTCAAATGCAATCTGGTAGATTTTGCCTCACAACTTTTGACAGAAGCAATGTCAAGAAAATGTAGCAAGGGCCATTTATAAACTTCAGAGATAGTTCTTATTTTGTCAACAGCTGGGGTCAGGTGATACTGAACAATGCCTTGCTCTGGACACTAGCCTTGGTAACCAATCTCTAAATTCCAGGCAGAAAGTCCAGAAATACATATATACCTTTCCCCTGGCCATTTCACATTTTTGGGTTTTCTTTAGTTACAAGCAGATGAGCGGGATACCAGAAGGCACTCCTTAATCTTAGCCTAACATATCTTTTGAGATTCTTTACACCTTTTGTTACGGCTGATCAAGAGTTTAGATACACCTGAAAACACTGTAGTTCACCTACATAACCCTAAGGGGCAAGTTTTGACTTTTGCTGTGATTTTGACTGTCCAAGATTTTGCCACTTCACCTGATAGTTAAAGGCCACAAATATTGTGCAAAGGCTCAAACAATATAATTAGGAAAGATAAACAGTGTGATAATTTTTGGTAGGCACATTTGGAGCTGGATACACCTAGTAATGACCTTTAAGGGTTTTTCAATGCATCTGAAAATGTGCACCAAGACAGGCCGTTGATTTACTCTCTTTGATAAGGGGAAATATTCTAACATTCTGGTTCTGCTACTCAGTTACTCATTTCAAACACATGATAAGGTGCTCAATATTTAGGTATCATAAAAATGGCACAAAAATACTTCAGTCTTGGTGTGTTGGCTTTTTTTTTTTCAATGCTAATGTTTTCAGTTCTGTAAAAGGTATCAATTACAGACACATAACTATGAAACAGCTATATATCATACAAAAAAGTTTTTCTAGGAAGATTATGGATCATCTTTCCAAGTATAATGCATTTGAGTCAGTTTTCATACACACAAAAGTTATCAACAATATAAATAATCATGACCAAAAAAATTGCCATAAACTGAATAAAAACCTTTGTAATCTTGATGGGTTTGATACTATGCAAATGATGTATCCATTTACTTTATTAATAAAATATTGTATTACATAGAGACACATTTTGCACTTCTGTTTTTGAGCTATTTTTAAATTAGGTTAGATTTGACAAGGGACTATTTGTGGTAATGTGGTAATTAAGATTTGAACAGATGTCAGCATTAATAAGGGATTCAAATGAGGTGTAGGGAGATAAATGTAGTCTTTTAGCTGTGCTGGCACACCAGGCATCATTGAGAGGAGATGACAGCATGGATTCAGCAGTTCTTTTTTCAGGGGAGCTTCTAGAAAATTGTCCAGTAATTCAGGTTTTCTGATGTTATTCAGTCATTTTGCATCATCTTTCAGAATGTGTGAATTTTACAATAAATTACTGTTCCATCAATATTTATGACATTATAGAATTTGATTTATACCTTATAATTGCAACAGTATTTTATAAAAGAAATTATTATCTTTTGTGCTATTGCTCATCACTTTAAAATTGAATACACTATACCTGGATTTTCTTAGTTTCTCTGTTACAATAGGTTGCTTAAGCACATAATGCTGTGAGCAACATCTTTTAGAAATTACAAGCTAAATACACAGAGAGGTCCAAGTTTTAAATTCAGTTCAAAGAATCCAGTATTTACACTGTGTACACTAAACTAGAATAAGGAGTACGTGAATTCACCATTAGCCAATAAAGATGAGCAAAGATGAGCTGACTATTTAATTTGCAGTCACTCATTAAATCTGTATCTACACTGGTAAGTAAACATGGTCAGACATCATTCTCTGTCCCCAAAACTAACGGATGCACCATGTGCCAAACTCTCCAAGCCCTCAAATCAATACAGACATTTCCAAACAAATTTGGCAGTGGTGACCAACCATTCTGAGCCCTGAATTTTGTTGATGCACTGTTTGAAAGAGTGGTAGCTGACACACGCAACACCACATTCTGGGTGCCAGCACTCTAAGCCATGCCTTCGCCCTTTCTTTACATTAAGTCAGCAAATACCTCTGTCTATTGACTGAAATATTGCAGAGGTCTTCATCCCTGTCTCACATAATAAGCTAATAAAATTTTCAATAAATTCCCAACTGATTTCTCCATTGCTGATCTTTTTCCAAAATGGAGTTTGTATTGAGTCAGAGAAGAAACAGTGTAAGAAGCCGTCCTGAAAAGGAAGGTTGGTTGGTTGTTTTTAAAAATCTCTTATTGAAGAAAAAACTATCTTGTTTTCTTTTTGTTCCATTTCTCATAACACATTTCCCAGCTACATTCATAGTATCGTATTAAGAACCTTTTTCATTTAGAATGTCTCATTAGAATTTTCATGTCTCATTACAAACTCAGAAAGAAGAAGATCCATGAATTTGACCCATAACAGTTTATGCAAATGTATTTCAATCTATCAAGCACTCATTATACTTTTAAAATAGAAAAATAACAGATTAACATACAATAACAAATTGCCTCATTACCATGCAAAAACTGGCATGTGTCTGAGCAACAACCTCTCTGCAAACTAAAACAATTTATACTTCTGACCCTGTGATCGCTTATACTCAGAATATAAGGCAAGAAGAGCACTATTACAAGGCTTGGGACATTTAAACTAGTTGTTGGAACTTGTTCGTGTTTTATGCAGAAATCATGATACATAGATTAGATTACAGGCACTATTAAGTCAAGCTTCATGACTCCGTGCAATCTCTCGAAATAGAAAGCTGAAACAGTATTCACTAAGAATATTAAATAAAAGTGTCTTTGAAAGAACAGATATTTCTAGGCAAAAAAAGCAAATTCACATAGCATTTCAAGTTATTATTGGGCATTAATAAAAAGATAACGCTTCTCAATGAACACACAACTGGTCCTCATGCACTTTTTTCTTTTTTTTTTTATTAATGGGCAATAAGATATCGGTTAACTTAGAAGGAACATGTTATGAATGTGTCAATTTTTAGAAATACTGCCATCTGCCTAAAAATCTTCCAGACTACCAAGTACATGAAACATGACCAGACTGTTCTGGACCACAACACTCAGAAAGATATATCCTGGCATTATTTGTCAAAAACTATCAGAATGTGCCAGACAAGTGTGCTGACATTTTCTAATCTTATAAGCAACCTGAGACTCAATAAGATAAGAGAAGGCTATGGGCAAAAAGTTTACAGGATTTGTAAAAAGCTGTTCTGGAGTAATAGGTTACAAATAGGCAAAGTCTGAAACTGTGTCTGGAAAAATCACACAAAATTACATTCCACATTACATTCCTTTGCAACAGTTTACAGCCACTAGTTCTTGTTTAATGTGTATGAAGGAGTTGATAGAAACCTCACTGTGCTCTGAGCAAAGCAAACTTCTGCAAGAAATATTCCTGAGAAAGAAAAGCAAATAGGATTAAAAATCTGCATTCAAACCAAAAAGACCCAAAGAACATGAACTGCAGCAAATGAAACAAGTCTAAGCATATAAGCCGTGCTCAAATTTGGAAGAAAGTGCAAACAATGGCAATATGTTCTCATCTTTGCAAGTTTTTGCAAGGATCAAAAACTGAACACAAAAACACAGCAAAGCAAGTATGGCAGTAGCAAAAAAGATAAGAAAAGTAACACTAGTCCAATGAAGTTCTTCATAGAGGACTGGACAAATATTACAACTTATCAGTTTATCAGTGTGAATGGATATGAGGAGTTTACAATTTTCAGGTTAGACAGTGACACAGAGGCCCTTATGTGCCAGGTGCAGCAATATTTGCTGTGAATAGCCATGGGCAAGCAGAAGTGTTATAACCTGATAAAAACCTTACAAATATAGCATTTGCTTGAAATAAAAGATACATTTTAAAAATGGAAAAAGGCAAGATTTGTAAGAGAAAGGAAAAGTCATTAAGAGGCTCAAAGCTACATATTTTTTTGTCATCAAGGTGTTAAACACAGCAGAGGGAAAATGAGAAGCTTTCTTCAATTTTCTGTTTTATTTACAGATAGATAGATATAAATTAAGGTGTGAGTAATAGCTACCAAGTGCTAAAAATAAGTCCCTGTCCCATTTCGATACCACGGCTGCAAACAGCAGAGGTGTCAGAGACATGCAGTCCTCACTCATGCAGACATCTACCACAAAGAGTTACAAAATGATTCTCTATTTTCATAAACAGGCAGGGAAAGAAATCAACAAACTGGCTGGTTTTCAACTAATCTCCCTCAGATTAGCAACAGTTATAAGACATCAAGGGAAACTGCCAGACTAATTGGCATTTGCCAACAGCGCTAATGTTGTGGGACTCTTGAAAGTTCATGGCATGTTGCAGGCTTTGGGCTTTCAAACTAAGGATACGAAGAGCCTTTGACATGAAACATTGATCATTATTAATTATAAATATTTTTAAATGAGAAAAGAAGAAACAGAGGAGCGTTTCTGCCAAGAATGTGGAAGCCTATTGCACATAACACAGACTAGGTCACGTGCTTCAATGTGGGACTGCTGCTTTTGGCTTTGCGTAATTACTGAGCGTGGCAAAAAGCAGGAAAACATCTAAAATAAACAACAAATTAGAATTACCAAGCAACAATTGTTTTGGATTATTCTGTCACATCAAGAAGTAAAAATACTTTTAAAGTTGTTAGTGTTACTGGCAAATAGTAGTTCAGCTAAAACAGAAGTAGCACATTTGAGTTCAGTTTTGGGGTCTGCAACATACTCCCTTTGAAGTCTAGGTCTCCACTCTTGATACAATAATGAAATAATTTCAGAACAAAATTTTAAATTGTTCTAAATTCCTGCACCTGAAGTTAGTTGTCTGGGTTACAGAGGACTAAAACCTCCACTATTCACCAGGAAAAAAATCTCTGAAAATCTCAAAATAAAAACACGCCTTCACACACAATCTACTTGTTGGTTTTTTTCCTTATTTACAGCTGGGATCTAAAGTATCACACATTGCTATGTCAAATTGTGAAACTTGTTCACCTGTTGATACCCAACACAGCATCCTCTGTTGGGGTCACTAAGATAAACTAGCAACTCATTATCAAATTTAAATACACCTTATACAGAAGATATTGTACTGCTAAATTTTGACAACACTTGAGAAAACAACTGAGAAATCTGTGTGTAGCTCCTTAGTGAGTGCTGCAATACAATTACAGTTCTTTCTCAGTCATTTCCAATGGATTACTGCTCACACCAGAAAGAGTTTCTGGACTTCCAACAGATTACTGCTATAGCATCTGTTTCCTCAGTGTTCATTTCACTGCCCTTTGTAAGGTAATTATTCAAGCAATCACTCGGTTTTCAGCAAAGTAAAGAACTTTTTTTAAGTAACTCTTGCTTCTCTGGCCTCCCTTACACACAGACCACCTATCTCATGTGGGAAAGGTGGCATTTATATGGAGTAATATCTTTCTGTTCTCTTTCACTCTTGCAGTTCAATTCAGGCAGATTTCCATCTTGTACCATTTGGATTGGCAAAAACTGCAAGCATTCTGTATCCCATGCTAATCCTCTTGTCCTGCTTCCTCCATGTGTTTTTCCCTGTCAAACTATTTCATTTGCTGTTAATTGTTAGCAGCAAGAGTACCCGTCTCCCTTCTATTCCTGTTCCAAGCTGCTTCAAGTACCAGAGATTGTGAATATTGTAGTTTCTTTTAAAGGGTGAAAAAACACTCCACAAAGCAAAAGCCCTACTATTTTTGCATAAGCATTTAAAGCACACATATTTAAAATGGAGTAATGTCAAGATATCCCTAATGCAGAACTTCATTTCTCATATTACATTAGCCAGTTCACAAACATACCTTCCACATTATCTAATGTATAAGAATAAAAACCCCCACCACTCAAAGAAACAAAAAGTCCATGAAACGCACTCTCAACCCCCACACCCCATCATCACAATTACCACCCTCTTCAGGTCCTGAAATTTAAAATAATTTAAAAATCATAATTAAAAATCCCAAACAAAATAATTGTTTGTGTTTTCCCTCTGGCCACAGGTTTAGTGTAACATTTTGAAAAATTCCCTCAGTCCTGTGATTTTAAGGAAGTCTGCTAACATCAGCAAATTATTCCCACACAAAATGTTACTACCGCTATGTCTCTCAGAAACATAAATAAACTTTCCTTGCTTCCCCAAATTTATCTTCTCATCCTCCCAAATACAGTGTGATCCTCTTGGACCTCACGATTCCTTTTGAAGTACCTGAATTTCTGTACACATCACAGTGATGTGAACCTGGAGATTTCCAGGATCACCACAAGCAGGATTTTCCGACTCATCCGTTAGTACCCAGAATCCTGAACCAACATCTATACAGTGTGGGCTGGAAAGAGCTTTTTCCCAGGTTAAAACTTTACTGTCCTTCTGTGTATCCCCAGGTATCATCTGACCTAATAAACGTTGCTTCATACAGTGAGCAACAAAAAGTGAAAAGCTCTGTGTGAAGACCTGAGCACAATGCACAGAAGTTAATTAAGTTAAAGGATTTCCAGCTGGTAATGATACATATATATATATATTTGACATAGCATGCTGAGACTCACATAGCAATTTTTTAATTGAGCCAAAACCCAAAAGCTTTGAAGAAAGCATAAGCTCTTAGCAGGGAAAAATGCCGAACTAGAACAATAGCACTAAAATGAGCTTGCAGTTTTAATTATTTGTGACTTTGTTTATAAAGAAAATCAGAACTTCAGCATCTATGTGACATTTCCACAGTCTTGAGTTTTAACAACTTTATATACAATGGTTCCAGATATTTCAGGGTGAGAAATACTGTTATCAATTACAAGATTAAAGATGATTCTCACAAATTCTGGCAAACACAGACAATTTCTCTGCTATGCACTTTGACATGCAAGGCACAGTGCTTAACTCCCTCTCTTGCTACAGCTACCTGAACAAGTTAGGAAGCCTGCCTTAATCTGATATCCAAAAATGGCACAGTCTGTCTGTCTATATTTCTGACTGAATGTGGCTCTAAGTGATTAAAATATCGGATCATCTGTATGTAGAACACTCACAAACACATAATTCAGGAAAATTATCTGTTCTGATCTACATATTTATGGTATTCAGAATAATAATTTAAATTATACATTTTCAAATATATCCACTAAATCGTCCTTTCTGTGAAGCTGTCCTTAGCTGTAGGATGCCAGATAAAGCCAAGATGCAGTCAAACAGGAAATACACCTACTTTATGTTATATGCATGCTTGCTGTTAAAGAATAGTAATGAGCTACAGAAATTGTAAGCTTTAGGCTATGTCCTTAGTCACACTCGTTTACATCTTCTACCAAAACAACAAAAAAAAAAAAAAAACAAAAACAAAAAAAAAAAAAAAAACCACCCCTGTGACA
>VZRN01004271.1:232905-244993 GCA_013397935.1 Dasyornis broadbenti
AAAAAAAAAAAAAAAAAAAAAAAAAAAAAAAAAAAAAACAAACTATACCTTTCATTGTAACATTGAAATTAACCAGAATTATAGGCTTGGCTCTGCAAAAGTATCAGTGCAGTGAACGGAGAAAGCACTGCAGTCCGAGATGCAAGAATTAAGGGGGAATTAATGTGTGTACACATAAAATACATAAGAGTATATGTTCCATAAGAAAACTTATTTCTCAGTGAACAAGCTATGAAAATGCAGCAGTCCAAATTCTCCAGAGAATAAATAACAGAAAAGTCACATGATTCCTTCCTGAACTGTTTGTGAATGTACGCGTTCTTTCAAGAAGAACTATCACAACTTAGCTATATACTAGGAAACAAGATAAAACTGAGGCTAATACTGAAAACACCAAATAATTTTATTATAAATATAATCACTTAATATATCCAGTTGTGCCACACATTTATTTAGCACTCTCTTTTTCCTTTTGAAATGACACAGTTATCATCAATATTGTTGACATCTGTCATGGAAGTACTTGAAAGAGAAAAGAAGAGTATTTTGCAGCCTTATCACTGGTATGAATCACAGCCTCTCATCCTTAAAACCTCTGGGTGACAAATTATAATAAGCTTTTCTGGTCTCCTTGGGGAGACAACAGTCTCAAATGTGTGATAATCACACTACTGTATATTATATAGTCTGTATCTCTCACCTTTCTCTGCATATACAATTGTGTTTACCATTATAGTGGGATGAGAATTACAGAACTACAAAACTATATAACTTACTAAGTATTACTGTAATAAACAATACTTAGGAAGTTACATAGTTTTACGTATTAATTAATTTTACACATTAATAGTTACATATTTAATTAAATAATTAAAATAATTATTTTAAAATATCTATGCTTTATTATATATTTAAGAGATATCAAATCATATTTCACATAATGCCTTTATATATCTGTTATTACTAAAATATTCCTTAAATATCCTTTTTGTTAATATTAATTTCATTTTCTTCAGCTTTTCATGAGTTTGAACCCATAAACAATGCCAAAAAATTCTCCACAACCATTTTGCTTCCAAAGCACTTCTCTTGCTTTGAAAAGCCATATAGCAGGAGATCTTCACACAAACAAGACATTTCATTTACCAGCTGTTTCCCATGCAGGACAGATTTTGCCTTTGAAAGGTTTAACAAGCCTGCTGGCTTTGGGCTGCCTTGTTCAGCTGCTCTCCATTGATCATGAACCTTCCCAGGGTGCTCTCTACCTGCTACTAGTTATTATGGGGTTGCCCCACCGAGAGAAAAGCAAATCCTCTTGTAAAAGCTCCAATTATATGACTCTTAGCCAGAGCTTCTTTATGAAGGCTGTCACCAGCTGAGAGCACAGACCATGCATCTTTTTGTGGAATGAACTCACTAAAGCAACAAGAACAAAGGACATGAATTTAAATTCCATATTTATTTCTGGGGTTTTTTTAGTTTTTCACCTATGCTTATTTTTTTTACTCTATGCTTAGAGCCAGCGACTTTGATGAGCAAGACCAGTTCCTATATGCAAGCCACTGCAGAAAAAGATTTGTTCATATTTATTGGTGTAGATTTCCTCTGCATTATGATAGGTCTAGTATGACTACAAGAGAGTGACTGGAAGATCCAAATCAAAATATCAAATGTCTAGATAATAACTGTTCATGCTGTTCAGAAAGACACTTACGCATATCTCACAAAGGGTAGAAAACTGTCTTCAGAGTCACCAACAGTCTCTATCTTGTAATAATTGCAACTGCTGATACACAGCAATTGTCCTGCAGCAGATTTATTTGGAAACAAGTATTCAACAGCAAAATAAAAGCATATGACCAAATTTTCAGCTCTATTCACTGAAGATGTATTAATAATCCTTTATTATTAGGAGTACTAGGAGGCAAAGACAATACATTATAATAGTCGAAAAGATAATGGGAGATTAATAAACTTCTCATCATTCCCTTTCCATTTACAGTCATTCATCCAACCATATTGACAAAGCTTAAATATTACACCTTGTAATATTATCAATCATTATATTGAAATATAAGAACAGAATTTTAATAAGTTAGGTCCAAAGTGAGATAAGCAATTTCTAATTAATACAACATTTTAGGCCTACGTTTTAAAACATTTCAACCTTATTCATATTTTCTGTATTTGTTTCCATGCTATCAATTCATTGCACTTATCTTTGGTTATTAATCATGCTTTAATTTTTGTACTCTTGACCTTTTATTACACAGACACTGGGCATAAACTTCCCTTTTATTTCTATTTGAGGATATAAGGTCTTTACGAGGGATTTTCAGGAAAATGTTCCCATGCACCTTTGGAAGGATAGGCATGTTCGTTTCCCTGCTAGTCTTCTATCAACATAATCTCCTTGTAGCATCCACTACACATATACCTAGAATTATATATTATTGCTTGTAAAAAATATAGTAACTCATTTTTGTAAGTTCTTTATTTCCCCACTTTAGAAAGAAACATTCTGTAAGATGAAGCAGGAAATAAAATTATTTTCTACTGTTATTACTACTGTTTTAGAGCACTATAGTTTTAAAAATAACTGCATGAAAACCTTTCATTCATTGGAATCTCTGGAAAAGATTTTGCCATGCCTTATAACAGTTGATACATGACAAGCAAAAGGCATCTTTTTAATGTCAGCAGTTTAATGCAGATTAAGACAGTACTTACTGCAAGTGTATTAAAAAAAAAAAAAAAAGGAATTTTTTCGTTTCACCTATATTCAGTCAAGAAACATCTGCTGCTACCTGCTACAATAAGCAGATACTCTACAATAAAGAGAGATTAAATACTAGCATAGGATTGATTTCTGCTTGGCTCTCCTGTAAGAGAAGGGGCAGGAGAATACTCCATTTCTTCTTTGTACCTTTTTTATCTGTCAGGTGATGTAAAATATCTCCATCATTTCTCTTTCAAAGATTATTCCATAGGGGCATTTTCACTGACTGAGCCTGTGGAAAAGGACACAGACGAACTACTGAAACAAAGGGATAGGCACAGAGACCTTACAGTCAAAAAAAGATACCACATGGAGTTTTAAAAGAGTATGGAGATAGGAAAAAAAGAGAAATTACCACAGAGTCATAGAACTGTGAGGGTTGGGAGGAACCTCTGGAGATGATCCAGTCCAACCCCCTTGCCAAGGCAGGATCACCTGGAGCAGGTGAGACACAGGAATGCATACAGGTGGGGTTTGGATGTCTCCAGAGAGGAGACTCCACAGCCTCCCTGGGCAGCCTCTTCCAGTGCCCTGATACCTTCAATGCAAGAAATTCTTCCTCGTAATGAGGTGAAACTTCGTGAGTTTTAGTTTATAGCCAGTGCTCCTCATCCTGTTACTGGGCACCATCCTCTTGGTATTTATATACATGTCTACTGTCATATGATAA
Source organism: Dasyornis broadbenti (assembly GCA_013397935.1). NCBI lineage: Eukaryota > Metazoa > Chordata > Aves > Passeriformes > Dasyornithidae > Dasyornis > Dasyornis broadbenti. Next base: position 236,355 of record VZRN01004271.1, read on the forward strand.
CAGATGATAGCCATCTTAAGATGGCCTAATGATGCCGATTGGTGCAAAATTCTGTACCCAATAAATAGTTTTCAGACAAAAGGATCTACAAAAGATGGTACTTTTTGCAACTGAACTATCTACACCATGCAGTGTGAAGTGAGACCAAAGGAAAGCTGGAACCTTTCTGGCTTTTCCAGAGCATCCTATGAATGGTAACCAAAACCACTGCTACTGTACTATCTCAGGGGGGAGAGAAAAAAAAATAGTGGGAGGCATCTATAATCTAAAGTTAAATACCGAACCACTTTAATGATAAATAACAGTACAAAAAATGAGCAAAAACTTGTCCATTTCAGTTAAATTAAATTTTAATTGACAAATAGGTAAAAGAGACAAAGGAAAGTATATCTATTCTGTGATTATGATTTTTTTAACCATAAAAGTTCTCAGGGATAAAATAATAACAAAAAGTGATCATACTGCAATTAAACACTGAATTTAAAAGAAGTTTGCAACTTACGTGGTTCTGCCTTCAGTCTTTTTTTCATTTGCCCAGTGAGAGATCATAGAACAGTTTTCAACAAAATATGTTGGAAGCTATGTTTTTTTTCTCCCCCTAAAGAGTTTAGCCCTGGTGCAAAAGCCAAAAACCGTAAACCCCTTTCAAAAGATCACTGTAAGTTAAAATATGTAATAGAGTAACAACTCATCTGCTATTTCCAAGAGAGAATTCACAGGCATGACTATGTAAAATTAATATACTTGTTATGCAGGTTATCACAAAATTCTCCACAAAAAACAATACATAAAGGGATAATAAAAATGATGTGTAGATAGATTAGATATCCCAAGTTTCCCTATTAAATGTGCTGTCTGTTTGGGGCACACCTTCTGTATCTTCTCATTGCTGTCTATTTATTTACCAAAAAAAAAAAAGTCACATGAGACTGGATAAAAACAAAATTTTCCCTACTTATTACATGTTTAGCATTGACCTATTTAAAGAAAACCCAAAACTTCAGGATACAAACCTCTCTTTTAAGAACTAAAGACACGAACACATTTTTAAAGGGTGAAATTCACTTGTACATGGAACATCAGCTAAAGGACACAAACAGCAACTAGTGCATGCAATGAATCTCATTTTATCTTGAGGACAAAAGCTCAGGTTCAGATAGTCTGAATTCTATTTATATTCCCAAGACCTTTGGTTCTGAAGACTTACAAGCAGTCAATAATGAAAAAAGGATGAAGTGCGGATCTGGGTAGAATTTAGGTCATCTGGGTTTACATGTAACATCCCACCTCGGCAAGCTGTTGAGAGCCACTTTGCTGACTTTGAGAGCTCTGACTGAATGGAATAAGCTCAAGGACACAACTGTTTAAGCAATGAGTAAACAAGTGATCTACCACAGAAATGAAATTTCCCCAAATCAAATACTTTGCATTAATCTCTGAAGAAATAACACTTGACTGCGGTAAAATTACTTTTAATACACTGCCTGCCTCTCTTTACAACCAACACCACTTAAAGATTACTCAAAGATATAGCCATATTTTATCTAAAATTGCCCAACAATCTGCAACACAATTTGCATGTAGTTTTGAAAGGAATTTTGGCGGTTTTAAGTCTCCAATTTTGATATAATTTATATAACATGCTTTTAAGGTTAAGGCTTATACCACAATGTTTCACAGAACTTCTTTAATTTTTTTATTATTATTATTATACAATACAACACCAGCCTTTTCAAACCTTAAAAAAAGGTGCATATCTCATTGTAAGCCTAGGGCTTAATGCAATTACTAACCAAGGAAGACTTCTAACTCTAAATCAAAATGTAACACTGAGGAAATAAATTCCCTATTTAAGAGAGGAAACATTCTTGACATATATTTATATATATATGTTTAAACAGAATTACTGTCAAGCACTTAATTGGTCAAGACACTAGTACGGTCTTGATGGATGTAATTCTTCAGATTTCGGGCAAGGAAGGAGAGCAAAAGAAAACAAAATTTTTTTACATAACAATTTAATACATTAACACCATTAACAAACAAAATACAGACACTACACAAAGGCAACTCACAGACGTATATGCACAAAGATGGGCAGGAGCGCTTGGTCAGAAGAGGCTAGATCAGGCAGACAGGATCCTGGGTTCTTCTTGGCAACTGTTGGGCTTCAAAAGACAGTTGACCTCAGCTCAGCTGTGCTTCAAAAGGAAAAGCAGTGAGGAACATCTCCTTTGAAGCTACAAATCACCTTAAGAGAACTGGGTCAGCACCGTGTTCTTCTGAATTCCCCCAAGCACTTCGAAAGCTAGAGGGGAGGTCTTTAATACCATCTCTGCCTGCTTCCATCAACATGAAAGAAACTACCTTAAGTTATCCTGAAATATCAAAAATTCTAATTTTTTGACCCATTCTTCTAGAGATGTAACAGTGAAACTTCATCAGGTTTAGGAGCTCTGTTCACCAACTCCTTATCCAAGTCAGGAAGAGAACCTGATATTTTAATCCTGTGTTCCCTAGATTTTCTATTTGTGCATTATAAAGGAATTTTTGAAAATGATAATAAAGAATTCCTTCTGGTATCAGAAATTGTCACAATTTCAACCCTTTTTCAGAAACAGAATGATACAACTGTTCTGCTTCAGGAAATACCATCTGAGGACACACAGCACAACCACAGATACACCAAGTCAAGCACAAACTATTACCCTGCTTCTTGCCGCTCAGAGATGACACTTAAAATTAAAAGACTGTATGATTCTAAAAACCTCCCAGTGACTGTCAACTCTGACTAGACCTCTATTTTCTTTAAGGATACACATTTTTGTGTAGTACAGTGATGCTGATTAGAGTTATCAGATGTCTAATGAAATCATGTCAGATACACAATTTAAATAAAACTAACTATAGAGCTTAACTTTATAAAATATTATTTATCAGAATTAATAATTTATCAGAAATTCCCATCCAAATTTATCAGTTCCACGATCAGTTCCCACTGAACTAATCAATGGGGAATCAATCTATTGCACATCTACTCCTTTTTTTTCTCTCTGATATCTGGATAAGACCAAAGAACTAGAGCACATCTCCCCTCCAGCTTCTTTTACATCCTATCCCACAAGCAACTTATGGTTTGTTACATTCTCCTCTTTCACATAACACGACATTAAGCTGTAACACTCTTGTGATCATCTCCTTTCAAATATATGCCCAGTTCTGGAAAATTCAAATACTTGTGCCCATTAATTCTTTATGTATTAAAGCTTCACATACATAAAAAACTCCCTATGTCTAAGTCATTCAAAGACACTGTTTATCAGTCAGGACTCCCCAAATGTAAATATATTCTTACAAATAAGAAAGCCTATCATTCTCATAGAAGAGAGAATTTATCAGAGGGCATTTCATTAAGGAAATAGTGTATGACACTCTGCTGAAAACAAAAAAACTATACAAATACACTTTAAAGTAGAAAACATTAATTCTTTACACAGAAATTCTGAGTTTATCCCTTCACTTACAAATGCCTAGAATGACGTTCTTGCTTGAAAACTGACAGTAATGCAACAACCCGGTCTCCTGCTAAAACTCGTCATAGTGTGCTCAAATCAAATAATGAAGAGTATCACACTATCTCCTCTATTGACACTCAGCTTCCTGTGTCCCAGATGGCTTTTATGCAATAAGTTTAAGACTCTTTGCTACTCTACCCACCAGGTAATCTGGCACTTGACATCTTTGGATTTTTTTTGTTTCAGGAGTATCCACCAAACTATATCGATGCTGCCATTATGCTGCCATATGACAATGTCATTCTCTTTGACTTTACTGGAAATGCAGTCTGAACATACAAAACTTACTCTAGGCCTGAGAATCTTTTGTTTGCATTTATGTTATTCATTCTTTTTTCTACCAGGCAATATAACTGGTAACAACTATAGCTGTGTCAGCTAAGGGTAAGGAGCAATTTAGTAACAGTAGCAAACCAACATTTAAATTGTTTCAAGCATTATAATATTTTAATAATGTTAAAATGTGTATTATATAATTATTTGCCTTATTATATAATTTAAAAATTATTAGTTATTTATATAATAAAATGTAAAACAAAGTATATCCTTTAAAAAATGTCCAGTTACCCTAATTTGTAAGCTCTATCATTTTGATACATAACATACACATAATTATAAACACATATCCACACTACAAAAAACTAAAATGGCTACTTTTTCTCATCTTATAATTACTACTATTGAAAATTAAAACTGTACATGAGAGAGGAAGATCTGAACCCAGAACAGAAAAGCCTTCTCTATTTGATGTCTCTACCCAGTGAAGATTTTGCCACTTGTACAACCAAATCTCAGGTTTAATATAAGGCACCGTCAACTAAGACTGAACACAATATCCTACAACTGGAAATAAATGGAACACTGGTGATGCCCTCATTGTATCTTAGGCCTCCTTTGGCAATTATACTTCTTGAATAACAAATCTTGTACACCTGCATATGAGCCACGCCAATCTTATCCTAGTGATAAAAGATGCTAGCAGTATGACACTTTTATCACAGTTATTTTTCTGCTTATGGCATATAAAATTAATAAGTGACATCATAATGTCATTTCTCTATTATTTTCCTCAACAACAGGCAACTTTGGAAACTCTCCAATTTTAAAGCTGTCCTCTTTGCAATAATCCTTTCAAATAATGGGACTGGGCAATATACAAGTTTAAGCAGAGAAAATAAACCTGCAAGAAGGAGTGTCAGTACTCTGGAAGAACAGCTGCTTCAAGTGGCATCTAAAGCTCCTATGAAATTTATTGCAAGAACCCAGCAATTTGAGAAAATTAGAAATGTAAGAAATAGATGGTTATAAAAAAATCATTTTAGCAATAATTTGTAATCAACTGATGAAATTCATAATTTAAACTCTCACACTGCAAATTGCACGGTTCAGTTTTACACAGCTAGAATAGAATGTTGAGATCTCATACTGTATTAAGCATTATTAGCAAGAACTCAACAAAAAAATTTAATATTAAATGAGTCAACGTGATTTCATATTTGTAAAGCTTTATTCATGAGCTACCAAACCTACTCAGCCTTTCAGTAATTTCAAGATAAATGTATATTGTTCATATGAAATAAAGAAAAATATTTATTAATACAAATGGAAGCACTTAAAATGTAAGTCCTACTGATTTACATATGATTGTTTTCCATTATTCACACAGTTATGTTCCCAAGTTGGATTCAACAATCAAGATTTAGTTCTCTAAGGATGTGGATCTTATGTGTTTAAATCACCTGTGAATAAGGGAATGTACATCACTTCCACTTAAGCATGGGTAGCTTTTTTAGAATGTAACTTTCTTGTGCTCCTAAGCAATACCTTAGGGCAACAATTGCTTTTAATTCCAGTTATAGAACATGTTAAAAACAGTACTTTTTCCACTGAATGTACATACAGATATATGTGTATATAGAAGAGAGTGATTCTAAAAACTTGTTTTGAAACTTTGTCAGAGTTGCGTTTTTCCTATAGCTGATCATATACAAGAAGCATAAGGAATAATTTTAAAGCCCATGTTAGCAAGGACTGTAAAGATTCCTAATTTAGACACTAATCTGTCCCTGGTATTTCAAAGGTGATGTTCTTGATGCTTCAAACATTTTAGGAAGATGGCTCATATGCACTTTTATCAATTTACAACAAAAATGCTAAAGTCCAGCAAAATTACCTAGTCATAAAAATGACAGATCTAAGAAATTATAAAAAATACTCTACGTCAGAAAAAGAGGAAATTTTCTTCAGAATTAATCTTGTTTTAAGACATACACTGTATCCTACTTGAAGAGAGGATTTTATCTGCAGTAGCATTCACTAATAATTAGATACACTTTTTTCCCCACTAAAATGAATTAAATAAATTTATTAAGATATAATTCAATATAATTTCCATTAGCTGAATTAATGAATTAATTAAATAGTGGTTTAAAATGCTGCAGCAATGACTTCCAAAGTTTACTCTGGAATGCAGTAAGATTGTGATGGTACTTTCTTGTTAGAAATCTGCCTTTTGCACTTTATATTTTCCACCAGCATGGTCATGAAACAAACATCTGTGAGGGTTTGAAATACCTCTATGCCGAAGGTCACTACCTACAGAGTGAGCATCTGTGCACATCCATCTGGGTAAACGCTGGTTGTTGGCATGATGACACATTACATCATGAACAACATTACACAGATAATGGAAACTTTACGAAAACTTGGCTATATATTTCTAAAATTTTACTAGATAACTCTTGTCGTGTATGAGGTTTCTTTTTAAATTATATCCAAGCAAGTAATAACTCTGAAACAGATTTTCATTTGTCTAAACAAAATGCCTTATGTCACCAATTACTTTGTCTGATTAGATCATTCTGTGATACTTTAGAACTAAAATACCTTCTCTGAACTTGGCACAGTCACTTTTTTTTCCTTTTAAAGTACACATATACTGGGGAAGTATTGGTATTTTTTTCAGAAAAAATCACCAACACTTATGTTATATATTTGATATGCAAATCCTCCCATACATGAGTATCTTCATTGTTTTGTGTACCTCCATCAGCTTCAATTAACAAAAAATACTGGACTCATAATTTCAATGTTGGCAGGGTGACTTCATTATGATACCAAGACATGAGCTCCATTCATGGAGAACATCCAGCACAGTGGTACTCAGCAAGTGTTTCCACTATCACAGATCTTCTGTAACAGTGTTCTTTCTCTCCAAGCCCCTTGGAAGCCATACACAGTATATATATCCTGCTATAAAATGACAGGTTTACAGTCATTATGCCTCATGCAATTGTTTGGTGTTGTGCCTGAAATAGTGCTCTCTGTCCTTAAGATCTGTGATCATGGTTTTTCATCTGGGGAAGACTTTGGTCTTTACTGTTCCCACTCAGGTGAGGCTTACCCAGTATGATCCCAAACCACCAGAGTTAAAGTGAAATAAACTAGTGGCTCCAAACAACATCATAAATAAGCAAAGTAGATGCACTTTCAAACCCAGAAGCAATCTCCAATCCTAATTACTGATGTCAGTTATATTTAGTTACTTGGGCAGTATCAACTCAAGTATCTCTGACATTTCAGGTGGGTTACTGAGGTAAATAATTCTTATCTTAATCAAGTAGGACGTTGCTTTGAACTTGTTCAAGTTGTAACACTCCTGTGCCACAGATTTGCCCTTATCACTAGGTTAAAATGAGAACATTGGAGAAAGACTGTGGCATTTTACAAACAACACATAAACGCTTTTGGTTTCTTTGCAATACATACCAAGTACAATTTTGGATCCCTCTCAGCTGCAGCAACGGTACATTGTTCATGTCCAGACCAACACTCTAAAAGGAGCCTCTTTCAGAACCTGAATAGTAGGTAAGTTCTTTTTTTCTCCCTTTTTTTTTTTAACTTCAAACTTCTCATGACTCATTTTATCAAAATTGACACACTATCTCAATTTCGAAATCACTTGGTTAAAATCCTGTGCTTAGAGGTAAGTAGGCTTTGAAATGCTTTCTCAGATAGGAATCTCAAAGAGCTCCTGTTGATACTGGATGTCATTGGGATTTTCTTCGAGTGAAAAAGGTATGCCCATCTAGAGAACCTTATTATGAAGGCAAAACATACTGTTACCAGTCCGAGTCTCTGTAGTTACTAATATTTAGAAAAGTTAAAGATCTAGCAGTCCTAATTATGATGACAAACAAAAACTTTGAAAGACCACATTTGACAAAACTTCTTCAGGTGTTCCTTGCTGCTTTTACCAGTTGCTCTAGCTACAGCTTCTACATTCTATTTTTAAAGTCCCCTTTCAAAGTATGCAGGAAAGAGCAGAGACTTTCATTACAATTTGCTTTAAGACAAATTGCTGATGACTAGAAGATAAGCAGCGTGTCACACTTGTTAGACCTTACTGCACAGAAAACATACTATTTCAAATTTTAAATGCAGTATTTAATTAACACAATTAGATAAGCCCAAAATGTGGAATGTGCTTCAATAATGCTAGAGATCACTGTACTGATAGTATTGCATTAGCATGCATAGTTAATGTGCTCACAGCATGCAAATCTCTTATACTGTTTTGGGATAAAGACTATGGTTTGCAGAGATTTTATTTTTCCTCCTCTCTCCAAACTTGAAGGTTATATTTTTAACTTTTACTGGAAGCACTAAGCAACTGCATCTCTGCTGATTTTCTGTAAAAACATATAAAAGGTTAGCCACTAGAAATAAGGAACCCAATTGTTATTGCGATACCCATACAAATCTCTCTCACTGACCCTCAAGTCAGGCTAGAAGTTTTAAAATATCTTCAATGAGCAGCTCAAATTTATGGATTACAGTTTCAGAACTCTATTCTTTTGCTAAAACCGTGTAGGCTAGGTGCAGTCTGGCTTGGAGGGGGGGGAGGGTGTTTGTTTTTCCAATCTGTGCAAAAATGCAACTTCATATTTTCACAGAAATGCAACAGTATCTGTACACAAAAACCCCCACATGCTCATGTGTCAGGCATAGAAAGCACTGCCGGTTTCAAACTCAAAAATATACTTTTACAAAAAAAAAAAAAAA
>VZRN01004271.1:245026-289304 GCA_013397935.1 Dasyornis broadbenti
AAAAAAAGTAAAAAAAAAAAAGTAGCCTTTACTTATTGAACAGACTGCAGTAAAGTATTCCATTGGGGTTGGGAAGGGAAGGTGGAGAAGAAGAAAATCATACAGCAAAAATACCTACATATTAAGTGTTAATCTTTTGATATTTGTATCTTTGTTAATGATAAGTTTCATTACAGCAGATGTTTGCCTCCCCCAGCTGTTCTTCTACACTCTGAAAGAAGTGATATGACCAGGAAAAGACCAAGGAAGAAAAGACAGAATGCTATAAATTGCACAAAACTGCAGTGATGATATTAAAAATAAAACTGTTGAGGCATCCCATTTGATCTCTTCATAAAATCAAGAACTAAACCCTTACTCACTGTCCTTGAAAGTAGTGAATGCAGCCCCAATTAAAAGTCCTACATATGTGGCAATGGTAAGTTAACAATTCTTTTTGCCATTGTCTCTCCTTCAGAGCTCATTAATGCACTGTTGTTACTCCCCTCCTGCAGATCATCTTTTATTATCTCAGCATCCAAAATAACTGCCTTATCTGCAAAGTCCTCTTTTTTTCCTTCTACTTCTGACAATTTTTTAAAAATAGTTTACAGTTTACAAGATTTTACTATGAGTTGCTTGACTCACTTTTAAGTGTCTATAAAGAACACCCTTACTTCCTCATGGGAGTTTCTATGTAATCCAGATTACAAAGAACAAATGCAATAATCTGCTTGTTTCTTCCTTTCCTCTGTTGACTATCAGACCTAATCATTCTTAGGATAAAATAAATCACTCTAAATGCTCCAGGGACTATATTGCTTAACCACTGCCTATAAAACTATAAAAATTACAAAAATACATGAAAAGGTCTTCATGGAGGCATACAAAATGTTGTGCTTCTGTTGGACCTTCTATTTCAGTGTTTTCACTTGTAAATTTACTTTATTTTATTTCATTTTTTTAAGAAAGAAAAAAACCACTTTATTCTTTTTGACGTAGTCCTCTTTCCACCCTGTAAACTGTGTATTTCACTAACCATTTTTATGCCCTGACTTTATTTACTGAGTCTTCCACACACAGCCTATTATACCACAGCATCTCTGGTAATGCGAGAAAACACTTTCTCGTCAGCTCTGTTTTCAGTGTAGGAGAAGCCAAACAAAATATTCCCATGCTTCAAATAGGTTTGGCTCTAAGTCCAACAACTCTCCTGTTTGTCTCTTTGGAAGGGAGCAAGCAGCATCATATATGCCATTTATTAGAATTTCAGTAGGGAAAAGAGAAGTTCTATAATGGTATTCATGCTAGGGATTTTCTTCAGTGATAGGGTTTACCACAGCTTTTTTAATAAGGACTATCAAAAATTATATTGCAACAGCCCACGAATCTTTAAAGAAGCTGCTACTGAAAGACCAAACACTGAAGAACTCCTCCTCCTAAGAATGTTCACCATAACCTGCTCAGTGTCTCCTTAACCAGTTCTGAAGTCCTTCTGAGTTTTAAAATACAATGCTTTTTCCCTTATATAAACTGTATTAATAAACATTTTTGTTCACGAACAGGATGTTAAACGTCAATTATTGTAAACATTCATTTGAATATTTTTTTCCACTAGTTTTTGCATTTCTTTTAGGGTTGTGGAATTTAACAGCAATTGTCCCTGAACTCAGCTAGTATGATAAATTATTGAAGAGTCAAAGAGACAGTTTCTCAGCACATTAGTTAATCCCGAAGTCAGTAAAATTACAGCACTTTATACCATTTAAAATCTGATACAGGTGTTTTAAGTGTTTGTCTGCAATTTTATATCTCTCTGGAATATTTTTTTTTTAATTGAAAGAGAATGGTGTAAACTGTTAGGGTTGTCTTAATCTTTTATGTGGCTGGAACTTGCAATTCTGCAACCAAACTACAACTAGTAGATTACAGTATATTAAAAAAAAAACCAAAAAAATTCAAGATCAGATCATTTCATAGCATGCTTCCTATTAGCACTTTTCTCTATTATTTCTCTCTCTTAGCTAAAATAAAATGTATTTATAAACAAAATAATTACTAGATTTATAAACAGCAACATTAATATCTATCACAGATATCTTATACATTAAATATTTCTATCTTTTGAGTTTCAGCTCCACAACAGCTAGAATCATCCTTGTCTCACTCCTCCCCCATGGCATTAAATATTATGGACTCCTTAGGCTGGGACATTATGATCACAGCTGAGTATAATCATACCTAGTACATAAATACAAAATCTACCATGGTTTTCTCCAGAAAGATAAACAGAGAAAAAGGAAAGAGAAATAGGGACCAAAAAGGGAATGAAACACTGCAGTTACTTCTCAATATAAACTGGCAAACGCTGGAAGTACTACTCTGAGATTTCAGATACACTATTAGAATCTAACAAAACAATAAATTTTCAACAATTAGGAAAAATGCCAATAAGAAAAGCATGATTTTGATTGCATATCAAAATTGCAAGCTTGGGTCTTGAAAATACACAATACTGCTCTTTCACGCAGGCAAACATTTTCTCTGTGTTATTACTTGTAGTTAGTTTCCCAGTAAGATGTGTCCCTGAATGCACATTTGTACACTTTTGTATTTTCCTACAAAAAGTGACTCTTATTTCCTGCCTGTTTCAGTACTCCTCTGCTTTACAAAATGTCAAATTGTTTTAACATACACTATCTGCAGCATTTCTCTGAGCTGGATGGAAGTAAATAAAAAAAACCTCATCCAGACAGGCACTGCTATCAGCTGAGGCAGCAGACATTTAACTTGGGCCCTGCTGTGCTGGTAGTTTCCAACTCCATGCTGAACACCAGCTGTTGGCTTCTCTACTCTGCTCCAGTGTAAAATCAAACAGATTAAACCACAGATTTTTCCGAGGTGTATCCACCTCACGGCGTATTTTCAACCCGGCAACAATCTCTGGTAGTAGAACTAAGTGGCTTCTCAGGCCAGGGTGGCTCACATGCACACTGCTCTCAGAAGGACCTTCCTGGCTGGTTCCTGGCCCCAGCTGGGAGCCTTCTACGGCCCAAGACATAATTTTGGGCTTTTCAATTCGATGTACTTGAAGCACTGTGCAGGCTGTGTTGCAAATTGTTCAGTGCATTTATAACACAGTGCTGAGGACTTTCATTGCATGCCATAAGAGTATGCAGAGAAATTTTAGGACAGATGTTTACTTGGATAAGAGTCAAAGACCAAAACATAGCAACAAACTGAATTTGGGAGTAGAAAAGCACAATTTCATCCCACCTAATACTAATTTCCTAGTTAAAAATATTATCCCACAATTTATCCCAACATTTATCAGTTTTTATTCCCTCCAAATCACTACTGTTATGCTGTTTCCTACTAAAATACACATATTAATAGTGCAGACCCTTTCCTTTTTCCATCTGTCTTTACACTGTACAAACTTTAAAGGCTTCAAATCCCCTGTCGTTAACTACATATGAAACAGCTCTAAGGATATATCATTACATAAAGCAACAAGATATTCACAGGATATCTATTGTAAATTAAGCTCCTATTATATGCTAACATTGTTGCAAATGTTCTTATAATTTAAGAATAATCTAAAATTTTTTTAGGAAAGATTGTGCACTTTAGTTTGCTTGAGCTGTGGTTAAGTAAAAATTATCAGTGTGTGATACAATCAATTAAAAATAAAGCTAAACTACCTTGGAAATTATATTTGCTTTAATATATTTCATAAAAATATTTTGTTCATTCATTCTTAAATGCCTCTTTATCACCTTCCCAAACTGTTTTGGAAAACACATATCACAGAAACCTGTCTCTTGATTTTTGCTGCTTACAAAAATAGTTGTAACAGTACAATTAGTGTATTTGGCGTGTATTTTAAAACACTAAATAGAAACAAGCAAAACAACTCTGAGAGCAAGTTGCTTCATCTTCCCTTGGCTTCCTTCTTCCTAGTCAATGTCCTGTGGTGAAGGTCCTGTAACTTCCTTTGTAGCAGAAAAGTCAAAGGCACTGTGATTTTCTTTTTTTTTTTACACTCTTCTTCAGCCCCAGGCACCTTTAGTTTTTCACTGGTAATAAACCTTTTCCTATGTAAGGAAGGATTCTTTCCTGCCACTGTCACATCACCTTTCTCCTGAAGTCTCCTGCCCCACCACTTTTTTTTCCCTTCCCACTTCTTCTTTTCTGTTTCTAATCCACTCTAACTGCACAAGAAAATGAGTTAAACTCATAAACATAGCAGATAACCAGGTTATTTTGTATATAAACATATAAACTACACAAAATCTTATGATCTTATGGAAAGTATGGAGCCCAGCTCCAAGCAGTTAACTCTTACTGGTTCTCAGATCAGGAAAAAGGCAGGAACAAAGGAATGGAGACACCCATTTGTGCCTCCAGCTAGTTTCAACTCGATTAACTTTTAATATCTCCTATATTTTATTTTTTGTAAGTACAGTGCTAAATATAAGTCCACAAATATCTCTGTCTCTCTGTCACACACGAAACAGGTAATTAAATCAGTCCCTTCCCTTGGCTTGGTTTGCCAGCAGCTCCCCTATTCAATACTTAAGACAAACTACAAGATTTGCCTTTTCTCTATAGTGCTTGCTACCCATATTCTGCTTTTCCACATTGTGATATTATCATTGCAAAGATATCATTAGGTACCTTGAGAAAACAATGCACATTAAGACAATGTCCCTACTATAATATATCTTATATTGGACAATAACGCACACATCTTTCATTCATAAATCAATCACACAATACAATTACTTCAGACAGACATAAACCAGCTTTTCTGTAATACTGACCTATATCATGGAGAAAAAGAAAGGAGGGCACAAACCAAGATGAGTGCAGGTTACTCATTAACTGAAGCAGAGAAAATCCAAAAGACTGGCTACCTTTCAAGTCACATCTATAAAAATCAGCAACATCAAACTTAGCCCCTGTGCTCTTAACAGTAATTCATAGCTTTTGAAGGGATGACTTATCTACTTTCTTTTTAGTAGAAAATATATTGTTCTAATAGCAAAACTGGGAAATAACAGTTATTATTTGACCCAGCTTTTCAGTATGAAGCTCTCACTTTACAAAGCTCGCCACACATCTGCATTTATACCTCTATTACTTTAATTAGATCACCCAGAGAAAAAGGCACTGAATGGGCATTGTTCAATTTCTGTTAAGCATCTTTTCAATGTATTTATTAGGTCCTCAACACACAAAAAAGGAATTTATGAGAATTCAAAGGGGGACGGTAAGGGGGAGAGGAAGAAAAACTTTTTGAAAATCAGTAACTTCCAAGACTGTCAAAGCGCGCAGAAGATTGGAGTTTTACTTGTTGGCCAGGTCAGAGAAGTGTTTTCCTTCTTCACTGTGACAGAGTGCATAGCCCTCCTAACAGAGGCATGTCAGTATAAAATAAACACCTCTTGTTCCAGTCTCATCATTGTTCTGCTCCCTGACTTTTGTATAGCGAAGACCAAAGATGATTCAATTCCAGCTCTGAAGTCAATCCTGTTATTGACTCCACTAACAGCAGGAGCAGAACAGAAATAGATTTCATCAAGAAAGAAATTTCACTCTATGCTGCTTTTAGTTCTGGCTTACAGTGATCTGGAGCAGACAATACCAAGGCACACATCACCCTGAGTGTGCTAAGTACTCAAGCCTTCAGCCTGAGAAATCAGGAAATTAAGGTACTACACCTGAGTTTTACCAAAACGTAATCTTGACTTCTCATTACCCTTCCCTTTCTTGCAGACAAGACGTTTGTCTAACAAGACCTTATATTATAAGACACAGCTAAGAATTTGTATTTAGGGCTGAATTAATATTCCATGGGGAAAAAAACTGCCATGTAGTTTCTTCCAAATTAGTCTATTTCTTTCAGTATCTTTGAGGACACTTCATTAAGGCACTAAGGCTACAGCAGATTAATAAGAACAACACGGATAACCTATCAAGAAGAAAATGCTCTTGAAAATGCCACTGGGCCCTAGACCTGTCTTCTTGTTACTTACCCATATTTTGTACAGCAATAGCTGCCACTTGAGACCAAGGCACAGTAATGCCAAATCACTTTGTCATACAAAGGAGTACACTTTTCGCCAAAAGTGCTCAGACTTTGATTTGAAAAAAAAATGGTGGGGAAACTAACTTTTGTAAACTGTGAGAAACACTTCTTTCCTTGAAGGCTCTTGTGAGTTATGTGGCTTTAAAGTAAGCAGGTCACAGCATGCCCTCAGAGCTCCTACTCACCAGTTTACTCTGCTGCTGTGTGTTTGTATATGGATATGCACTGCGATAAGTTGCTGTGAAATGCAGTTAATGCGCTTAGTATGTGGAAGTAGTGTTACCTTTTTTAACTTGTTTGCAACTGTTGGGATCAGACTGATTTGTTGTCAAGTTTTCATCATCTTTCTTGACGAGAATCTAAAGTGACCTGAGGAGAAAAATCTCTGTAACTGTGGATTAAAGGACTGACCATTATGAATATCCCAAAATAACACAAGCTCCTTGTGGATGTCTTCATGATGTGGATCCTTGTGGGTCCCTTCCAGCCCAGGATATTCTATGATTGTATGATTCCTTCCCACTGCAGGAATGGTTTTGCTTAACCACCTCTAATGACTGTGACAATCCCACAGACTGACTGCAAGAACATTTCTCATACTGCCAGGACAATGAGAAGTTCAATCAGCTCCTTCCAGTAACTGGAGCAATGCAAGTTTACAGTACAGGTAAAACACACTCTATCCCTGTTCATACAGCTTCCCCAGAAACTGCTAACAGTAGTTAATGAGGAGAATTAATTATTTGTTTAGCTCAAGAAAAGTGTCCTAAATCAAGAGAGAATGATATCCCAAAATACTGTTGCAGTGATTATTTGACATTACTGATGATTTTTAAGGGACTGGGTTTTTTTATAAATCAGTGTTGTGTTTCACTTACCTGCTTCACTTCTTCACTTTGATGAGCTGTATTTAGCACTATTTAACCTGACTTCTTCTTCATGGTTTTCATATCCTGAAATTCCAAAGTTCCCGAAATAAAACAATGACTAAAGAAATTATAAAATAACCAGGTTCATCCTTCTTACTAGAATAAGAAAAAAAAAGCTCTAAGGTATTAAACTAAGCCTTATTTTATAAAAACACTGAGTTATCAATCACTATGTCTGACCCAAGTATTCTTCTGTCTTGAAATTTTTGCTGTTATATTGCTTAACACATTAGAAAACAAACAAAACATATGAGTCATTGTTTCAATACCAGGCAGCAACTGTCTTTCAATCCTAACACATGGGAAATGAATTCATTCTTTACTGAAACCACTGTCTTACTCCACTGGGCCTGTTTGTCAGTTCCTCCAGGGTGACACTAAATCAAGTTGCAAAGTACTGTAATGTAAATCACAGCCTAATTTACTTGTCACTGTGTTGTGACACTTGGTTAAAAATGCTTTTTAATTGCAAAGATAAATTATACATTAACAATTCTTGGTGGCAGTTTCAATACTACATCAGATTATTTCACTCTAGAGAAAGGAGCTGAACAACTACACAACCACAAGCTATGACAGAATATTTTTAAATTGTCGGGTTGTTCAGATTGATGGTGTTGGTAGTGTTGTGATGATGAGTTCTGTCCTCCACAAAAACAAAAGACATAATCAGTCTTTTATATTCAGTAACTCATAAAGAAAAAGCACTCTGTTTTCTTGAACCTTTCGTATCACTCCAGCTTCTCGCTTGCAAATTAGTCAGACTCCCTATAGTAATATGAACTGGTTCTCAGTCATGCTGAAAAATAAACCTCTCTCTATTTTATAATCTAGGACAGGGAAATGATTGAAAATAGAACAAAGTATGGGTAAAAAAAAAGGAAGTTGTTGAGTTTTCTTTAGCGATTTTGAGTATCTTCACCTTTGGAATTGTAATTTTCTCCACACAAACTAGGTTTTTCCTGCTGGAAGCTCTTCCTAATGCACTCCAGGTCACCACTGGTCCTCTTGGTGACAAGGTTACACTGCTGGCTCATGGATGACTTATGTCCACCAGGACCCCCTGGTCCTTCTCCACAGAGCTGCTTCCCAGCAGCTCTGCCCCCAGCCTGTACTGGAGCATGGTATTAATCCCTCCCCAGGTGCAGGACCCTACATTTGTCTTTGCTGAAATTCAGACTTCATCTGCTACTCTGCAACCCAGGGCTTGATACAAACAGAAATCTGTCAAGCAAAACTTGCAATATATGAGGTAAGGATATTCTGTCAGTGAGGTGCACCACAGACATATTACAGAGCTTGCACAAACATGACACTATTAACGAAGAGACATTACACATTCACTTTAAGGCTTTAGAAGAAAGGCTTTGAAGTGGTTTGCTTTTTTTTTGTCCAGATCTTATGATTCCACTGAGCTGCTGGTCATTTCAGTTTTGATGGTCTCAACTGTCAAGGGCAAAGCAAACAGACTGAAGAGAGCTCATCCAGAAGAAGAGAGAGAATCAAGAGGTGGATCAGTCCCCTCTCACACTTGTGATCTTGTCCTTTTGTCAGACATTTGATTTTGCAGAAAATTGCCACCCCTTGGCCTGCACCACCTGCTGCAAGGTGCTCACCAGGTGTTTCTTTCCCAGGGCATAGAAACTGCCTCACCGTGTTGGCTTGGCTGATATCCTAAAACAAAACCAGCCTTTTCCTAAATCTCCAGGGTGTCTTTTCATTGCCCTCAGGACAACAGGGTCTTTCTATGCTCATGCTTTCAAAGCCTTTGCTGCTACCCCAGCCCCCAAGGCTTTACATCACCCTCAGAACAAGTGGCACCACACACTGTCTGCACAGCAAGGCGTCACAATTAGTTGATAATGAGCCTAATAAAAGGACAGGTCTGGGCCCTGCACTGTTAGCAGAACGCCTCTTCTCACAAGGCACAGTTACCAGCAACGACAACATTGTTTTTACTGGGTATAAAAACGCTTCAAGCATTACAGCACACGAGGATATCGATGTTTAGGATCAACTGCGTGGATCCGCGGGAGCCCTAGCCTAGTGAGGACTGCAATGTCCACAACTGGAATGAAGCCTTCATGGCCACTGCCCAAGCTTTGTTGTGGCTTCCCCTGTCTACCCAAACCAGAAACAACCAAATTTGGATGCTTTCCAGCACCCTCCAAGAGACTCGAAACTTGTATGAGGGATCCTTTCGCATAATACACATGGAAACATTTTAATGAGGTATTTCTGTCAGAATGACATTGTGAGCTTCAGAAAACAAGTTGAATCTTTTATGATAAAAACACCCCAGACTATTTCTTATAAATTAATTTCTGTGATTTAGACTGCTAGCAAACTGCCCTCCTCTCTTCTGACTTTTCCTAAAGATAGTGAATAGATTTGAAAATCAGGAGGCAGATTTCCTGTAATAATTAAGTATTTAAACAGCATGTAGGAGTTTAGAAGACTTCTTAAAAAGTACATAACTATCACTGAAATATGCAAGTTCTGACACCTAATTCACTAGCTATGTCCTGAAACACAGTTGGTTGGTATTAGGTTGTAAATTATTGTTCCTGGTATGCCTAGTAAATCTGCTTATTAAAATTCCCTTTCTGAATATTTATGCAAAGTCTGCAACCCCCTATGCATAAGAGACCTGTATTATCACACGGAGTAACTTGGCAGTTTCAAAGAAACCTAACATAATTAAATCAAGCCAAATCAGAAATGAAAGAAAGTACAACCAACCAAGGGGCTGACATCCTGAACTTCCACAAAACTGCAGTGTTAGAAGCATCCAGATTATTAAAATACAAAGCTCCAAAACACTGATTTAGAAAGTATTTCAAAAATATAATTCGTTTGTATTTTGACTTATGTTGTCCAACTCAAATCTTAAATATTAAATAAATTAGTCCGTTAGAATTTGTGATCTCTCTACTTTTTGGAGTATATTTTAAGTGTGTCTCTAATAAAACTGAGTATTTTTTAGGTGAGAAACAACAAGGAAACTCCCAAGATACTGACTCCTGCTGCCTATTAATTCAAAAATTGCTTAATCTATTTCATAAACTAGTAAAACATAGTTTTCAATTATTCTTCTCCCTTTCATTATTGCTCTGACAGACTGTTTCTGCATGATTTTTATATTTAAGGACTTCCTTCACATTTTCAACTTGATCTGTTCCTGAGCAATTTGTAATTTTTGGTAATCTGCAATTGTGCTGGACGTTTTTGGGTGGGTTGTGGTGTTTTTTTGGTCTGTTGTTGGTTTGGTGGTTTTTTTTTTTTTCCCCCCCCCTCAACAACAAAACACAAGAGGATCTTTTAATCTCCTCCCATGGGCCCCATCTCCACTCCTCTGGTCACCCAGGAGGTCTCTCAGCACACGTGTTTACATTCATCATTCAGGAATACAGTACTGTCAGCAATGGGTAGGGCTGTGGAAGCACTTCCGTTACCCTCCCCATATAAAATTGCACTCACACATGCCCTTTTCCTACAGAATCACATCAGCAGATTGCAATTATTTAATGACCTGATGAGACTAGGTTTGTTCTCTTTTTAACTGACACTTCCAGGCAATGAGATCTTTTTTGAAAGAATTCTTAAGCTTGAGATAAAACACCTCATGTATCTTTGTAGAATATGATTTAATTTCAATTTCTAGTCCCTTACTTTACAAGAAAATTAAGTTCTTCATAGTTATGAAGCATCACAACTCTGCAACAAAATTATTAGTATGATACAGTTCTAGCAGTTTATCAGTGTCAGGAATAGAAAATTTGTGCATGTAATTTTCAGATGTACTTCCATATTATCATTTTTTTGCAAACATTCGTGATTAAAATGTACAGATGCTATGGAGTTTGTGCTATGTGACTATAGGAAAAAAAGGTGGAAAAGTAGAAGTGTTAGTAGAATTATTAGTATTTGTAGAAAGCGGGTAACTCTCACTCCCCACAATAATTCTGATGACAACAACAAAATTTACACTAGAATCAGAATAGCTACAAATAAGCTCTATATATAAGTAAAAGTATCTCAATACCAATTTAACAGTATTAAATGAGTTTGAAAGTGGATGCAGATGCATATCATAATGGCTTTGTAAAAATACATAATACAAAAGGAGAAATAAAAAAATGTAACTTCAAATAGGAGATTTAAAAATGCTTTCCAAGAAGCTCATTTTATTATTCTTCAGGGAAAATTTTACGTTCATTTTGTAGAAAGTAGAAAATTTAGATTATTTTTTTCCTAAGCAATTGTTTTGAACCCAAATCCAAGTATTTCAAATTGTAAAGCAACCTGAAACATTTTGTTTGAAGTCACAGCAATTTCAGCCTATTTCTTGCCAATCTGAGAGTATTGCCAGATGCCACAGACCATTAGCTAATGCTTTAAACTCACTTTTTGGAATTCTCTCCCTTTTGAATGAGAAAGTATCATTTTTCCCATTACAAAATTTGTGAAAATTTTAAGTACATTAATAAGTACTGCTAACAATCTGCCACCGTTGCTTCTTTATGTCTGTCCCTCCCACCCCCTGCCTTTTTCTTCTTTTAACTTTGAAAGCTTCAGTTCTCTGGGGCATATGTAAAATTCTGTGTACAGTAATTATGGTGTTCTGTTAAGAATTTAGCAAGAATTTATAACACAGTCTTGCATCTTTACTCAAAAACATCTATTTCTGCATATATATGGACATAATATTTACAAATACATTTTGATAGTTTTAAGTCTGCAAATGCAAACCAGGCAATTTGGGTAAAAGGCTGCAGTTAGATGATGCAATTGAATTCAATGTGAGAGAGAAAGAGGCAGAGAACAAACATATGTGTGCGTGTACATCAAGAAACACAGCCAAATTATTTTGATTTCACACCTAAAATGCCCAAATATGATTTTTATTCTGAAGTACTCATCACATTCAGAATTCCCACTGAGCAGGTTTTACTTGTTTAGTACAGAGAATCAACCTACACTGTTCTTATTCCTGGCTGCTGAATGCCATATTTACAGAACCTAATGCTGTGGATGTACTTTTTAAAATCAAGGAGTTTCTCAGCCTGTATAAACTTTTATAGCTCCATTAGTTGAAATTACAAACTATAACAAGCTACAGTAATTGAAGATCAGTCAGCATGGGTTTGGCTTTTTTAAATTTTGGTTCTTAACCTCAAGCAAAATTCTTCTAACACTAGCAGTGTACTAGTAATTCAATAGGGCGTTTTTTCATGTTGTTAAATCTCACAGATTTGAAATTAGCAAAAGTTTTCCAGAATTAACAGCCATTACTGTAGAGAAAATTAATATTGAGTACCACAAACCACACAGTCAGTGCCTCCTGCTCCTAAATGACTGCTGAGTTGAGATTTGCAGTTCCCAACACATTGAGAACTTCTGTGGTTTTGGGTGCATTGTTTGAAACGATCTACCACTAACAGAGCAGAGCTCTGTAAGAACCTACATGACACCAGAGCAAATGAGAATCTTTTTAGCCATGTTGCCATGAGTAGGGTCAGGTCACAACGATGATTTCTACCGAGCCACCCAGCTCCTCCCAGCATTTCCCTCTGACAAGCACCTCTTTATGATTCAGGGTGAGAAATGAAAACTTCCTCCAGACCTTCTATGAAAAGTCAAAGAGTGGAACGGGAAGGTGGGAAAACCTACACCAGTCTTGGCTCACACTAAGGATGTTTGTGCAACCAGTATTTGTCATCACCAGCTCTGCCATGTTGTATACTCCCAGGTTACACACAGGGCACGCTTCAAGGGCTGACTACTTTGAACACAGTGAAAAAGCTTCATAAGATACAAGAAACTATTAACAGGAGGTGTGCTGTTAGTGTCTGCCTTGTTTAGTAAAGTTTAATTCTAAAGTTTAGAACTGACCTGATACATCAGTCTTCTAAACACTCCCATCATAGAAATCTCTAATTCATTATCTGACATATATATGTACACATACTCAAACTCAGTTATACCGGTCTATTAATTGCTGCATTTTACACAAATTCCATGGTTTGCATTTTTATCTACCTGAAATTGTCAGTGCACTAACACATTCTCTTCAGTTATTGCCCAGAATTACAAATCATATGTGCCAGGGAAAAGTAAAGTACATACTACAGACAGTGCTCAGCAGGTATTCAAGAACACAGAATGCCAAGAATTATTAGAAAGGTAAGAAATGAACATTACTTTGCTGCTGTATAAATCAAGGTGTAAACACATTTTGAAGGATGTAGGAAATTTCATAAACTGTAATAGTACTGGGAACAGATGATGATAAGCACACAACCTTCCTTCTTAAAAGGCAAGATTAAATAGACTGGGATTCTCCAGCTTGGGAAAATAGTGACTGAGGATAAAAGCTACAGATGTTGAAAATCTCTAAAAATAATTAATGATACAGAGAATGAGAAAGGTACAGGATTATTCACTACTTTAAAACTCATTGAAATTCCCACTTTTTCAGTTGCTAACGAACTGTAAAGAATATATTCTCTAGAAAGTCCTCAAAACAGCAAATTTCAGTACAATAAAATCAATCTCACCAACTGAGAGAAATGAAGAGAACAGAGAAGTCCTCCCACTGCTGCACGGCAAACAGGGATCTAAAGCAAAAGTGCTCTAAAAAGCAGAAATTCAGATGGCTTTATGTAACAAAAATGCGAACATAAAAGAAAGTGACAATGGAGGCCAAAGACAGCATACTTTTCTGATCAGGATGATTATGTTTAGCTTATAAAGGAATAGCATCATCAAGATTTGCTCATGTGCCTAATCTGTGTTGTCCTAAATATCCTTTCCAACAGTTCCAGGGCACCCTGGAAAGAAGTGACAGTAGGAAGAGGAGTAGCTGTAACAAGGTCGGAGCACACAGAAGGAACCAGGGGCAAAGAAATGACCCAAGAACAACCAGGAGCAAGGCACAGACAGCATTCCCAATGTCACTTAAGCTCACAGAGGAGATGATGATGGTTTTGGGGGCAGGGGGAGAAAGAGAAAGACAACAGTGAAGAACTGAAGAGTTGAAGGGATAACAAAGATCCCTAGGGGAGAGAAGTAAAGAGAGAATTTTCCCATGATTCAGAGAAATGCCATGGAAGCTCTGAAATTGGTGAAACACACAAGGGCACAGAAGCAGGTCATAAGTTCAGTAGAGGAGACAAGGAGACCCTGAGTTGTCAGGCACTGGGGAGAACAGGGAAAGAAAACAAAGGAGGCAGAGAAGATGGCAACAAAAATCATATGTGGTTTAATAAAGCATCACAAATGCTTTATTTAAGCTCGAGGTGGAGGTGAGATGAATCAAAGCTCTCCTGAAAGAAATAAACCCAGTCTTCCCACAGCTCCAGTTCTAGCAAGGAGAACAAAGGCAATTAAATGAGATATAAATTTACAAGAGAAGTAAAACTCCAGGTGTTCAAATCCTCACTCAAGACCACTGCAAAATACATTAAATAAAAGCATATTCTCTAATCTATTTGTTGTTATCTTGGAGTAATGACCAGCAATGCTTATGTTTCCTTCCTGGCCAAGTTCCTTTTATTAAGTATTCAGATAACTTGTTTTTTCTTTCCAAATCTCCCCTGCCAATCCAAACTACATATTTCAAATGGCCACACAGCCTTAAGTTTAGTTCTTAATTAGAAAATACAGTTATTCTGTCTCATCCCTAAGTGAACAGGAATACCTATGAGTCTGATGATTAAATTTAGACAGGTTAATTAAATCTGCTTAAAAACAGCTCACCCTTTAAGCTATAGTTAGGGGAAAAAAAAGTCGTATTTCTGAGTCACAGGAGTTAAATGAGTTCATTAGCCAGGGTTTGAGTCAAATTCTCACTTGATGTATAAAGGCACAGGTCTGTTGAAGTCAACAGCACTGCTACTGTCTACACAATTGAGGAACTTATTCATTATTCTGCCCTAACTGCATTTGCCCCTTCAAATTTAAGTGCATTATTCTGTTGGCAATGATTAAACCACTACCGCTCTCCAGCAGGTGAGGGCCACACCAGTGATGAGATCTTAAGTACTGATGTAGAATCACAGCAAAAAAACCAAAAAACAAAAAAAAAAAAAAAAAAAAAAAAAAAAAAAAAAAAAAAAAAAGAAACAAGCACATGGGTCCAATTAAGACAACTTAAAAATTTTTTTGTAGTACCAGGACGATTTCAAGCTATAGAGCAGAATTAATGACTTAGTCCCCAACACTCAGTAATTTTCAGGAAAAAGGTTTTGTTTAAAAAGTAAATGTGCAGTGACAGTACATTGATAGCTGTGCAAAATGCATTCAGTTCTGTCATACTTTAAAAGGAAAAACCTGTAAAAACTGCCAATTTAACCCACACAGGACACATTTAATGAAACGCTTCTGTACAAATATTTATTGTCTTCCAACAGAAGTGCACTTATGGACAAACTCAAGCTCCTCCATTTTAGAGAGAGTCTGTTTTATTTGAAATAGGGCTTATGTATCACCAACTGTATTGCCTGCAAAAAGGCAATTCACATCTTGCTGATTATTCAAGTTGGTGTTGATACTTCACACCTGAGTTGAATGACCTTGGTTGGTGTATGTGTGCCTAACTTCAGATGTTTCTCTTGCTTGGCACACCATTGCACATAGTCCAAATAGACTCATGGAGAGCATCAGGCAGAGATCCTGCTTTGCATGGTTGATGACATGCCGTGGATCAATGCCCCTGCACACCTCTGCTCCTTGTCACCTCAACCAGCTGGTAGGGAGTAACAGGGAGGCCACAAGACACATACTCCCTCTGTTTCTCCAGCAGCTGGTAAACTGCCATAAGTTATTGATGCAGCACTTTCTCATCAAAGCCATGCTCCTGACAGCTGACTTCCTGCTTGTAAAAGAGATTTTCTCTCTTCAGGACAGCCCATAACTATTGGATTGAGTTGGGCTTGCACTGAAACACTGTCAGCACAACTATTTCCATTAGAACAGTATAGGAAATTATCCACAGCCAGGTACCACAGCCAGGGTGACAGCTAACAAGATTAATACTTAAAAATATCAGTGATTACACTGAGTTGTCAGATGCCAACCAAATCAATTGATTCCCAGCTAAACACAAGAAACTATTAAATCTAGGATTCAACACTGGCAAATCATTTTGTTAAAACATGGAAAAATACAAAAACGAGGAGGGACTGTTGAAATGTCACAGGGATACACCTGTGCAGATCCTGTGAAACTCATTTTTCACAAACTCAGTAAAACACCATCACTAAAAGTCAATCTAAAGCATTTTAGATTATTTTCTAGAGGCAGTTGGCAAGTACCCTGAACCATGGTTTAAAGATGTCTTTTGCCACCTGCCCAATACGTATGTAAAAGGAAACAATTTTTTTATTTTAACGCAGGTAGAATATATTAAAAATGGGTAACTGCAGGAAAATTTAACATTCAATACTAAAGCAATAAAAAGCTTGTATAAATTACATAAATAAACAACTGATTTTAATCAATTCATCCTTCTATCAGCATATTTCCAAAGTATTATTTACTCAGAACTATAAGTGTGGCAATAAGTCTGCAGCCTCATAATCAGTAAAACACCAAAATTTGCAATATAGAATAAGCAAACTGTAGTTCACATAGGTTAATCTCAAACTGCCCCATGGAGACCTTTCCCAAATGTTTTTCATGTTTCATGGAGCTTTAATGACCAGTGAACCAAGCTGAGCAAACAGATCTCGAGTTCAGAAATTTGGGCTAGATTTGGGCTAGAAGGGAGGGAGGGAGAGAGATCTTAATTGCTTTTTTGTTATTATTATTTTAAACTCCGAGAAAATGTGAAATGAAATGTCTCTGAACAGCTGTGTTGCAAATTACATTCAGCAAGGTCTATGGATCTTTATACCCCTTTTGATCAATCTTTCATTCAAGTCATAAACTCAACATAAGAAGTCCTTTAGACTGATCATATGGAAACCCATGCATATGCTTAAGTGTGTGCAGAAGCCACTGAATTCCATTTCCATAAGAACGGATATCAGTGTATTAACACACACACTCACATATATACATGCATGTATGTATGTGCATATATGCGCATATATTTCTATGTACCAACACAAGCAGGGAGAGGAACTGATGAAGAGCAGTCCTGCCACAAAGGGCTTGGGGGTGCTGGTGGATGAGAGGCTGGACATGACCTGGCTATGTGTACTTGCAGCCCAAAAAGCCAATCATTTGGACCTTGTGTCTTAAATAATGGTGTAACTTTCTCTAAAGGTGTCAAGTTCATTACAAAATTAGAAGAGGAAAAAAACTGCAAAAAACCAAGTATAGAAAACCACTAAGGATAAGCAAAACTTTAGTTACTAACTTCAGTTGCATAAATTCTGACTTTATATTAAACCATGAAATTATAAAATAAGTGAAAGTAATGTGTGTGGGTTTTTATTTAATACCATTTCTAGCTCAACAAATAATGACTTCTTTTTTCACATGAGAATCCAGTATAATAAGCTGCTTTGGCAACACAGAATTACATTAGAAAATACATTCCAAAGAGGTAAGTGCAGATCTTGGACTTTCTTCAGAACTATTTTGATTAATTTATTGTCTTGCATTGTGTGGTAACACAAAAAAGCCTAAAATAACGAGTTTTCTGTATCCTTTACATTTCTTCTAGTCAATCAGCAAAAGCAATGGAGTAAAATCACTTTGGTTTCCTGAAATACATTATTTTGTTTACAGTTTCTACAAGTCATGGACTTGCATACAGCTCAGAAGCTGCCCTCCAAAGAGGAAATGGGTTCTTATTTTTTGTTCTATAAAGTCTATGGGATCATACCTTCTTTTTTCTTTTTTTTAAGAACAAGGAGTATATTTGGCTGTAGACAGAGATGGCATTCCTCCCACCCTTTATTTTCCTTGTAAACTACTGACATGTTAGGGACCAAAATTAAAATCTACCAATGTCTGCTCTTACCAGTTAAATCCCCTCCTCTTCCATGCTCTTTCAAGAACTTCATTTCCCTTCTGCTCTTCTCCACCTGACAGGTTTCTTTATCAGGTAGATTTTTTCATTTCACATTAATTTGAGAATTTCACTTAATCCAACTTGCTATTTTGTTTCCTTTTCACTCCAATACCTGAATAACCTCGTACTTCTGCACAGATGAGTGTAGAGGGATTACTGCTACAACAAGGTGACAGATACCAGAGCAGAAAACTCATGGACTAGCCAAATCCATGTGAAAACAAGAGGCACAATACCTCAATCTGGCAAGAGACTGTCATAGCCTGTAGGAGAGAAGAAAATACCACCCTGCTGTCTTCCAAAAGGCAACACTGTGAGTCCATGTCAAGGTTAATCTGTCTAGATAGTCAGATACTACAAGAGGGGAAATAATTGTTATTCAGATTCTAAGCAGAAAATGCAAACTTAAACAGTAACCTTGATGACACATTGGCTTTTTGTGCTTGGTCTGAAATGACTACATTTCAATGTATATATTTGTAGAAATTACGACACTTAAAGGTTGTTCTTTCAAGTACTACCAAAGCAGTTATGCAGAAGATACAAATCACATTATTCCATTTCTGAAACCATTCCCATTGTAGGCTAATGATACAAGCATAGCAGCTAAAGCACAGGGCACTGCTCAGAGATGAATTTGCCTGAGGGGAGAGGCAGCCTTAGCTACAGTCAAGTCCTGCAACTCAGCCAGTGGTCACTGTCCCTACCAAACCAAGCAGTTCTACCCTGAGCCTCCTTTTCTCTTCCCTGTCCCCTATAAACATTTCAGATATTTCTGACTTAATAAAACACATTTTTCCAGTTTCCAAGCTTCAGTGTTAGTGACAGATGTATACACCAAAAAAACCCAAAACCTCAAGTTAATTACTTTCAATGTCTTACCAGAGCCACACATGAGTTCTGTCAGTTGTCACGCCACCAGAAAAAAAAAGTCACCTTCTTAAATCAACCAAAACCCCCACAACTGTTTAAAATTTGCATAGTCTTTAATGACTAAAAAAAACATGGTCATATTATTTCTTTGGATATGACTTCTGGTTTTACATTTTCTGGCTCAAGGTATTCTTCTTAGCCACAGCAGTATGCCTCTGTTAGCATTGGTGGGGATTACACAAATGAAACAAAGACCAAACTTGCCTAACAGTGCTACCTACTCAGCTCACAGAACACAGTAGACTATCACAGAGACTGACTAATCTTCAAATAAATTACTAAATTTATTCCTTTTCTAAACCATGATGACAAGATTTGACAAGCCCATTTTTGTCAATGAATGAGTCTAAAAAAGTATCTGACAAAATACACTGCAAGAAAGAGAAGTAACCAGGAACTCCTGACACGAGATGTCTCGGTAGAACACGGTGTTTTAAGACAGGCTTTGTTGATACCTACTGTTTCACAAAACCAAGATAAATTTGTAATGTAAGCAAGATAATTTTTTTGTTGCCAAACTAAGAGATTTGATACTGTATTTCCAGAACTCATGTTAAATAGGCTGACCTCATCTGCAGGCTTCCTTAGCTCAGAAACCCACCTACCTCTGGACTGCTCAGGAGCCAACCCAGCTGCATTGAACCTCTCACTCCCACACCCAACATGGAAATTGACCAGTAGCCCATTTCTTCAACCAGTTAGGTAACATGGACACTGAGCATAACTGAAAGTTTACCCACTTGAAAAACAAGACAATGAAATAACGTATGATTATAATCATATGGGTGATAATCAACAACTGATGAATTATCTACATGTATACTCTGAGAAGGGAGAAAAATGAGCATTCGTACCTTAAAATTGCCTGAAAATTGGTAGTTTCTCTCTCCAGAGAGATGAAAACTGAACCTTAGCTCCCTTCAGGCAAAGGAGGGAGCTGAACCTGAATCTACACGTGCTCTCTCAATGACATGTTAATGTCAGAGAAAAATGCTAAGGAAAAAAATAGAAAAAAAAAAAAAAAAAACCTGCCACTGTATCTCCTCTAGATGAAGGATGTTAAAATATAATTCCAGGGTCACCAGTGAGGAAAGGTGTCTACATCTCCCCTCAGTTTGGCTTGTTGAGAAGGATACCATGAAGGAATCACATGTTGAGCAGCCTGGAGCAGCATTTTTTCCAGCTACTTGCATGCAGACTCATTCCTCCACTCTTTAAGTCATGTAGGTCACAAGTAAGAACATCATCAAGACATTTAACCCTGAAGGTGAAACAGGCTTCTGGATCACTTTGAACTTACCTTAAGCACTAAGTGTTGAAAAGCCAAGCACTTCCAATATTCAGACTTCTTTTGAGATCAAGCCTTAAGTCAAATAAATCAAAGGACAAACTCACAAATTCTAAAGGTGGATTTCATAGAATCATCATCATACATTCACAGATTTCTTTGACATTACCAAAGTTGAGACACCACCCTAGGGTTCCCAGCTGGTTAAAACCCAAGAAAGGTTTCAAAGCTGACTTCTGTGCCGTGAAGTTCCATGTCCTACTTGAGAAGTAACTGGAATACTCTATGCATTGTTCCTGCTTATCTCCTTAGATTTTGGGGCATTAAAAAAAATACACTAACTATTCTACAGAGAGGTCCATGTGCTCTCTACATTATTACATGGGTTGGTATTACAGTAATTACTGTATCCTTCTAACATAGGTTACTACAGCAAATTTTATAGAGCTTGGATGCAGGGTAAAATAAGAGAGAAAGAAACAATCTAGCCAGTTCCATGGAAATTTGAGACCTGACACACCAAAAAAAAAAAAAAAAAAAAAAAAAAAAAAAAAACCTGATGGTTTAATTCTGATCATTTAACTCAGTCAGAAGCGGGGACTGAGTGGGGTGGGGGAAAAAGCAAGAAAGACAGACCCACTACTTTTTCCATTAAAGCACCATTTTGCAACATATTTCCTTTTCTTAGTAGCTATGAACACAGTTTTTCAAGACATGTTTTCAAACCATTAGCAGATTTCCAACAACAATCTAAAAATACTATGCCCAAAATCAGGAAACTTCACAGACAGCTATTCTGCCTGAATATTGCACTGAATCATCTTTACTTTTTCATTGACAAATTCCATCCTGTTAATAGGTGTTAATCATAACTTCATCAGTATGCAGAGTGTCTTCTATTGTGTGGATGTTCATTACAGGTAATTTGGCAGATGTTCTAATGTGTTATCTGCTTCAGCAATGTAGAATATATAATGACAGCTTTACTTTCTGAATTTTTATTTAGTCACGAATCTTTTTTCCCTACAAATGTTCATTTCAGGTGAAACCAAGACACAATGCTCTGGTATTAACGGGAAAGAGGTGAAGAATGGTGTATTTTACAGGTAAATAGGATGATGTGTTCTGTGTCACCTGACCAAAAGTCAGCCTTTAGGACTGAAACGAAAGGATTGCAAAGGTGAAGTCACAGCCCCTGAAAACCACAACCTGTAGTACATTAAATGTTTACTGTATGAGATAAACCCACAAGGAATCTGAAAAGAGAAACAAGGCCACTGCAATAGCTAGTGCATTTTTTAAAACTAGTGTTTTTTCCCTGCAAAGGAAGTAGTTATCAAAACATTGAGGAAGACAACAAAGTTGAGGTAAGCACACACAAAATGTGTGGCTTTCCCTGAATCTGTTTACCAAATTGAAAAATACAGGAAACCTGTTATTTACAATTTGTCTGATTATGCCATATCTTTTTTCCAGCGAATTTAAATATGCTCTAACTGAAACTGGCTGTATTTTAGCTTTGGTCTATGATAAAACCAAAATAATCTGTCATTTTCTTATTGGCTTATATTAAATTCCTTTAAAAAGGAACTGAAATGTATTTCACTTCATTTAACCATTGAATCCTGAAAGGATATTTGCCTTTCCAAGTGTGTGATTATAATAGAATCTCAGAACAGTTTGGGTTGGAAGGGATGTTCAAGATCATCTAATTCCAACACCATCGCTATGGGCAGGGATGCCTCCCACTAGAGCAGGTTGCTCAAAGCCATATTCAGTCTCGGCCTTAAACACCTCCAGGGATAGGGAGTCCACAACTTCTCTGGGCAACCTGTTATAGGCTCTCACCACCCTCACAGGAAAGAGCTTCTTCCTAATGTCTAATATAAATCTACCCTTCTCATTTTGAAGCCATTTCCCCCTTATTCTATCACTACATACCCTTCTGAAAAGTTCCTCTCCAGCTCTTTTGTAGGCTCCCTCTAGGTACTGGAACATGCCACGTCTCTCTGAAGCCTTCTCTTCACCAAGCTGAACAGCCCAAACTCTCTCATCCTGTCTTCACAGGAGAGGTGACCCAGCCCTCTGATCAAATTAGTGGCCTCACCTGATCTTGTTCCAACAGATCATCTTTTTTGTGCAATATAATGTTAGTTTTGTATGAGCTCTGTACATGAGCAGGATATTGAGCAGCAGACTAGGTCAATCTTGGGGTAAAACGTAAACTAAATGAAAGTAATTTGCTTTTTCAGCACTTCAAAAGAAATTATTGAAATGAGCATGACACGCTGAGGGTCTCACAAATGTTATTATGTTCTTGAGAAAAGGTGCACAGGTTTTCTTTTCAACCTATATGCCCTAAAGCAGCCTGTGATTCTCCTCCTATTATGGGGATTTTTTCCCCTGCTGAAGTCAAACTTATTTTAAAAGCGGTATTTCAAGAAGTAGCCCCTTACTAGAACAGAAAGATGCAATGTCTTGCTTCTGTAAATTTAAGTTCTGTTCGAAAGCATTACTGCTTTCCTCAAGTTGTAGAGCAGATTTAAAGAGAACAATAGTCTCTAAAAATAAACATAATATATAACAGTCTTTCAAGCAATGTCAAATGCAATAGGAAAAGAGTGATGAGAGTTCTCCAACATGAGTTTTAATGAATGTTTTTCTCTCTCGTGTCAGTGCAAGTATCATTTATTTTTAAAGCAACTGGTCACAGTTTTCTGTTAGAATGATGGCCTCTTGACTGATTTTGTCCAAGCGCAGACAATAAGGAATAACATTGTCAAACTAGGAGACAGTAATGAACAAAATTTGAAGTCAACTAAAATGAAGTACTGTATGAACTATGTGGGCCATAAGTCTTCAGACAACAGGAAATAAGCCAGCCACTAACTGACAAGGATTAGGAAGAAATAATTTTCCCTGTGAATGTGATATTCCATAACCATCCATCAGAGCAACTAAAAAAAGAAAAGAATACTCTCTAACACCTCTTACTAGACAGGGCTGGAGAGGGGCTGATGTTGATGAGACAGATACAAAAAACAATTTACCCAACATAAAAGTTCATATTTTGTAAATATACTGTGATTATTCACTGTAAATAGTGAAAAGGGCAAAGATTTACAAATAAAAGCAAATAGTTACAAACAAAAGATAAGCAATAATTATTAAAGAATTTACATAGTAAAATTAAGTAGCAGTGATCTCTACCTAGTTCCTAATACTGCCCAGATTTTTCAAGTGATTTTTTTAAAAAGTGGGGAACTTTCTTTGGAGACCTCTACTTCAGAGAACTTCTGAGACACAGCTCATGACTAAAAGTATATGAAGAAGCTCTTTCAGTTCTGGATATGATCACCCACTATTAAATGACTTGTCTTTTTATAGTTCCCTGATGACTACACGTACAATTGATTACCATATCATAGAAGGTGTTTGACATTAGCTGCTTTTGCAGGAAGACTGATTCATGGCTCTTAACTGCTCAGCACCTGGTCTAAGAAAAGTGATAAAATTATCGAGTTGTTACCCCCAGGTAAGTTTAATGAAAGCCCCCATACTAATAAAATGCATTTCAAGAGATCACTCAACACAGAGATATCCAAAAAAGAGTTTGAAGCAACAACACATTTTTCTGGTGCATACGAAAAACTCCCATGCACTACTTTATTGCAATTTCAAGCAGCATCTTAACTGCAAACATTTCACTGCCTGGAATGAAAATCTGGTCATATATGTGCTCCTTCTACATAAGTTATAACATCACAAGCTCACAGGCCATTTAAATCAGGCCAGTCCCCAGCCTGTGGAATTTTATTAGGTAGAGGGAGGCAGTTGGGTGGCAATAGGACAGTGGTTATATCACAGGCTTTAAATTTTTTCCTCATTTCAGCTAAGAGTGCTTGAAATGAATCAGAAAAAGTCCAAGACAGACCAAAAAAAAGTCAAATTAGGACCTTCTGGAGCTCTGCCTTGAACAATATGAGTGTGGTAACCTATCAGAGCTGCTGAAAGCTGATGTACTGCAGCCAGATTTTTCATGCTTCCTCCCACCTACTATTGTTACACAGAAAGAGACCTCAAGTAAATTTGGTGACAAAGTTCAAATGGAATTTTTTTTCCTCTCATATCTATTTGTTTGCTCAGAAGGAAAAGGAAAATGAAGGAAACAGACAGTTTTCCACAGCAGAAACAGCTCAGATTGATTGCTTGGGTAACCTTGAAAATTTAATGTAAGAGTGAAAAATACTTCAGTGTGTCACTAATCTGGATGAAAATCCTCTTTAAGTTTTCTGTCAGACTCATTTCTTCACTTTCCTCTAAAGGAGGAACAATAGAAGAATAACACCATACATTTGGAGATGAAAGATAAACACAACTATCTTATCCTAGGACAAAAAAAAAGCTGGTAAAAACCAGCTTTCTGCAGTATCTACGAGAGAGGAAAAACCTTCCAGAAACCGTTGTAAGGTAAAAGCTCAGCAGTAACATCAGTCACACACAATAATCATTGGTCATCTGGTTCTTATGTAAAACTCATCTGCAATTGAGAACTGCTTTCCAGAGGAAGACTTTCTAGATGCATCTTAAAACTAAGGGAAGCTAATCACAGAAAGATGAAATAACGAGCTAGACATCACAAATGGAGGGACTGAAGAGTCATGAAGAGAGTCTCGGTCATCAGGGAACATGAAAATATTTGGTCATCCACACCATTCCTGGCAAGAAACGAATTTCCTGTTTGGAAAAAAGGAAGGTATCTTATGCCATCTTAGCTTCTCAGAAAGAATATTGCTTATTTTCATTTCAATACATTTATGCAAATGAGAGTATCTACAGATATTGCGTGACAGTTTTTAATCAGACTGCAATGTAGTTATGCTTTTCTAACACAGTATTCTACTATTAATTGTTATGCGAAATAACCATGAGCAAATACAGCACTGTAAGGTGCTGGCAAGGCTTGATGCTGTAAAACCTATTTGAATTATCTGTTATGTAATTGTCTGTTGCCACATTTTCTCACCTTTGAAACAGTTAGGGCTATTCCCCTGAGAATGAATACAATATGAACACATCAGCTGGTTTGTTTCCACTCGTAGGCTCTCTACAGGTAAACCACAACGTGGAAGACTTTGGTGGGTGCTTTTGCAAGATATATATGTACATACACACACACTCTCACTAAAAAAGGCTACTAATAGAAAAGTAACTGCTTCTTCTACCTCTTTGAAACTCTAAATCATCCTTGTTTACAGTTCAAATCAAATTCATAAACCAAGTAGGGTTCACTCAAATTTTGTTTGGGAAAATCACAACACTGAAACCACTCGGAAGAAAAAGGAAGGCTGCTGTTCAGATACATACACATCTACTCCATGCATGGATAACATGCATGAATTACATTTAAAATTCTTTAAGGAAACCACGTTAACTAATGTTCTTTATTTTATTAAGAACATGCACCCTTTATGTAATTATTCTATCTAAACGTATTCTTTTGTTTTGTTTTCTGTCTCAAACGGAAAGGTTTTGGGTTCACACTTTTTATTCCATTTGCTTATGAAGAGCCAAATAAATTTAGTGTCAGGGTGAAAACACTGTGTGCAGGACTGTTAGCAACCATTAGCTGAAAACTACTTTTTTTCTTAAGACTTCATTAATCTGGCCTTACTGAGTAAAAGCCTTTCAAAAAGTTATATTGTTAGATTAATGTTACTTCATCTTATTTTTAAACCTATAAGAGCTGATACTTTTGAAAGCTATTATTAGGTTAACTGTCATACTAACCAATTTCTTTTATCTGATGCAAAGGCTCAAAGTAATCAGTGGTTCAAACTTCTCCCTCAGCCACTGCTTTGAAACATCACTTGTAGGGATGAGAAAAGGGTTTGGGATCAACGCCTTCCAAGCCTTAGCCTCCAAACAGATTTTCTTCAGATAATTGTGATGTTGCCCAGGGTTTGGTAATAGACATTATTGCTAGGGTACTTCATTGTGTTCACCGGTGTTCAAAAACACATTTTGAAAACAGCAGGGAGAATGAGGATTTGAGAGGTTGCTTGGAGCGCAAAAGAGAACATGAAAGAAGGTATAAAGGTTGATACTAGAAACAAGTCAGCAGTAACTGCCTAACAGATGGCATCCCAGAAAAGACGGACTCTCTCTATGGCAAAATTGTGTCAGTCCAGATGGTGATTGACAGCACTGATTACAAAACTCAGTTCCCATTGAAGGCAACAGAAGCTTTACTCTAGTAATGGCGATTATGCCAATGAAGTCTACCTTTCTGAAAACCCTGTTGTTTTTTATTTAATACTCTACAAGAACTCATATAAATCTTAAATTCAAGCCCTAACACCTGGTCAAAAGTATAGCTGACTGGATCATATCGCAACTTGTATATAAGAACTGGGACTACATAGTAGGCATGCATTCAAGAAAGATAGAAATTAAGCTTCTACATCATACATAGAAGTGCAGTGTAGGAGTATATTTTAGCAAATAAGTTATGCA
The DNA here is from genome assembly GCA_013397935.1 of Dasyornis broadbenti. Taxonomy (NCBI): domain Eukaryota; kingdom Metazoa; phylum Chordata; class Aves; order Passeriformes; family Dasyornithidae; genus Dasyornis; species Dasyornis broadbenti. The sequence continues at coordinate 271,792 of VZRN01004271.1, forward strand.
GTGGTTCTGGACTTGTGCAAAGCATGTCACACTGTCCTGTGTGAACTGTATACACTGGAGAGATAGAGATGCTATGGATCGACCACTCAGTGGATAAAGAAATGGATGGACAGACGGACGGACGGATGGATGCAAAGAGTTGTGGTCAATGGTTCAATGTTCAAACAGAGACTGGTGATGAGCAGCATTCCTCAGGGGTCAGTATCAAGACAAGGTGCTATTTAACATCTTTGTACGCAGCATGGACAGTGGGACTGAGCACACCCTCAGCAAGTCTGCCAACACCACCAACCTGTACAGTGCATCCAGAGGGACTTCAACAGCAATCCCAAGTACAAATACGGGTTGAACAGAGAATCAACTGATAATAGCCCTGAGGAGAAAGATTTGGAGATGCTGGTTGATGAGAAGCTTGACATGAGCTGGCAAAGTGCACCTATAGTGCAGAAAGCCAACCACATTCCAGGCTATATCACAAGAAGCATGGCGAGCAGGCTGAGGGAAGCAATGGAGCTGGTGAATGGTCTGGAGTACAAATCTTCTGAGGAGCAGCTGAAGGAGCTGGGGTTGTTTTACCAGAAGAAAAGGAGGTTGAGGGGAGACCTTATTGCTCGCTACAACTGCCTGAAAAGAGGGTGTAGACAAGGGGCTGAGTTGGTCTCTTCTCCCAGCTATGACAAGAGGAAAAGACCTCTAGTTCCACCAGGAGAGGTTTCGATTGGATCTTGGGGAAAATTTCTTCACCAGAAGAGTCATCAAGCATTGCAACAGGTTGCCCAGGGAAATGTGGAGTCAATATCCCTGGAGGTATTTAAAAGACCTGTAGATGTAGCACTTAAGGACGTGGTTTAGTGGTGGACTTGGCAGTGTTGGGTTAACCATTGACTCAATGATCTTACAGGTCTTTTCCAAGTTTATTCTTTAAGGAAGCTTGGTCTTTAAAAACACCTTTTCCATCTTAGATGTACTGCTTTGCATTAGCAACATCACATTATGCTATTAACTTTTTTAAAAAAAAGTAAAAAAAAAAAAAAAGCAAGCAAAAAAGAGACGAGCTTTACTTTCACCAATTGCTGTCAGCAAACTATTAAGTGCAGTTCTGGTAGGTACCTGGCAAATCCCTGACGAGTACAGCCTACAGCAACCTAATGAACAAGGTTTCCTGGAAGTAACCTTTACTGAGGCAGAGGGGTAGAAAAGATTTTCTTTAATCCTGTATAGTTAAGATACACATTCCTGTGGTAGATTTTATTCATACTGAAATCAAAACCACAGCCTTGATACCAAGCAAAGTTCAATACCAGGAAAATGGGAACCTTTTCTAAATAGCAAACCACCACTTTCATATCTATATGTACTCAAGAGTTCAGGTTATAGGGTAATGAATGTACAGCCATAAAGACACACCTCAGAGTAATCTGAGTATTTTAAGGTCATCATCGCCACTTTGTATGCTATGTACAGATTTAAGAAAATATTTTCCTTAAATATTAAAAAAAAAAAAAATTAAAAAAAAAAAATCAACCCAGAAGTCAAAATCTACAATCCCTCCAAAGCTGTTTCACATATATTGAACAATATCATGATCTCAGACTGAAGATGCTCCTTATGACACTTAACCGTAATCAACATGCTCATGGTCAGCATTTCAACCTGAGGAGGAAAAATTTAACATTACTTTTAATAGAGAAAAAGTTGCATAAAAATTAAAAGCAAACTAAGCACGCAGAACACTCTAGGATCCCACTGCTAGCAAGAAAGAGATGATGGAGATAAGTGCCCCTGTAAGTATCAAATCTTGAAATTGTCTCTTTAGTCTCCCTCAGATACTAATTCATACACCAAGACATGCACTTATAATAGAAAAATGCATATTATTAGTTATACTTAATCTACAGTGTGTGTTTTCTCAGTGTGCCACACCTCAAATTCATTGCGGAGCAGAAACATTTCATCTGCCTGGCAATACTACTCTTTCTGGCTTACCAGAACATTCTCTGTCATCAAGAAACACATTCAAAATCATCTCCTGTTCCACAACCCAATTTCCCATCGGCAATCACTACGGAGGATTTTAACTTCCACATCATTAATTTAAGAATGACTTTTGTAAGTCCTACAAAAAGGTCCATCTAACTATCTGTTTCTGACAGTGAACAACAGCAAATGCTACAGAAAGATATAAATACTTCACAAACAACTTCACTTCCTTACAATGTCCTTCCAGACTTCAGCAACTGATGGTTCAAGGACACTGCAAGCCACAGGCACCGTCTTTATCCCTAATGTATTTTTCCTCCATGAATGTATTCAATTGTTTCTTGAAGCCATGTAAGCTTTTAATATCCACAATCCCTGATTCAGAAAGCTCCACAGCTTAATAACCTATTGTACACAGCCCTGTACCTGCCATTTGAAACCAGTACAGTATTTAATTTGATGCTATTATTTCTATTGAAAGAAAGAGTCAATAAAGTGATGCCTACATATCTTTGCCATGGTACCCTTTTTCAGGTACCTCTATCCCACTCTCAGACCTCTATTCAGTCATACAACAATGAAGCCTTTATTTAATTCGGTCTCCCTTAATAGGTTATCTTTTCTGTCCCATCTGTGATGATTACGATTGCACAAGAATGGTACAATATTTGAGAGTACACAATGAATTTATGCAGTAGTCATAACAATATTATTCTCTTTGAAATGAAAGCTAACATTTTCATAAAACTAATAGAAGCATCAAGAGCTCCTTCCTGAGTAGCAATTACTGTGTCAAAAGTTATTGTTACATATGTAAACCTAGGATTATTTACTTCCCCATAAACATTATTCTATAATTTATCCACATTTTTCTTTAGAGGGCTAGACAAAGAAAGATTATATAGAGAGATTCTGAAATACAGCAGCAAAATTCTACCTATATTCTATCCCAAAGCTCCCACTTCCTTATTTTCTCTCTATTCCATAAACTTTTCACTGTGATGTACATTCCAAACACTGGTCATTGAATGCACAATCATTTTTTCATGCCTCTGACTTGTAGACATGGAACATCTTAGTTTTCAAGCACCCGAGATGTACCTTAGCCTAATAATAACCCCAAAACATAAAAAGGTATTTATTTTCCTCCCTGTGAGTCTTCACAAGCAATTGGAATGAATCTTTTTGGTCCTGTTTACATTTTGTTTTGCCTTGCAAGTGGCTTGATGTTCAAGATCTCTGCTCATCTCAAGCAGCTCACTCCCTGCCAAATCACTGTTCTCCTAAACAAAGTAGGAGTCTTCATTTTAAAAACTGGCTTTACCCCTCTTTGAATAGTTAATAGGCCACTAAACTATTTCAAAACGTTGTTCTAGAGAAGTGTATCATCTGTTCATTTTCCGCAAATTTCTAGAAGTTTGGTATAGGTGCACTTTCAGGCCATGACTGGAGTCAGTTTTCAGCTCCTCTTCCAGAATACCTATTTAACAAAAAAACTACAGCCACAGACTAAAGTTATTTGTAAAATTTCATGAGCAAGTCAAGCTTCCCAAGCACTGCCAAACCTCTAAGTCCAATGTTGTTGAAGACTGGTCAATACCAGTTTTATTGACATAAGATTGTGTTACCAAAATTTTGTTCTATAAAGCTGATTTTTGTTTTTTAAATTTGCAGCATAAGCTGCAAATTTGGAATCTAGCAGAGCAACCACAGTGCAATTTTGCACAGAAAAGCAGATTAGATTAAAACAGAGAGACATGTTTGGGATGAGAAAAAAAACCACATCCCTGCATTTTGAAAAATATATAATAAACCCTCATTCCAACTCAATTCTAAAGCAGAACACAGCAAGTAATACTTTACACTTCCAAAAAGGAAAAGAAATATTGTAATAATTAAGGATGTGAATTTTACAAGAAAACATTAAATGCACTGTTTTTACAAACGAAGTTTTGGGAAATAACCAGCATCACAGAATTCTCCCACTGCACCAGAAATAACATTCTTCTGCAGAGAAAGGGAGAGTACAGGTGTAGCAGCATGCGTCCGAGTAAACTTGGGGAGACATAGGAGGGGTGACTGCAGTGATGCCTAACGTGCCATAAGCAGCACCCACGCCTCACTATGCCTTCCCTTTATATCAAAAAGATATAAGTGCCCTGTTTTCTCAAAGCACTTGCACAAAAAGGTGATCCCGTGTACAACAAAAGAAAACCAAATAGAATCCCCTCTCAAGAAGGAGCCTTAGTTTGCTACATGAAGATATAAAGCATGCTTTATTCACGTTTCCAATTCACTACAACATTAAAAGCCCACAGGTCATGTTTGTATGATGCAGTTAACATAAAACTAAGAGCTTACTGCAATCAAAATAAAATATTCCTCACTGGCATTACTTCAATAATTGACCTAGCCCAGGGTCATTTTAAAACAGTTTAAATGCATCATTAATCCAGGGTATTCCAAAGCAGCTTTACTAATATGCTATAATAAATTAAAACAGAGAAGAAAGGTTGCACTTAGTATGCATTAAAAAAAATAATAATATGATATCAAAATATGCCCGATGTGCAGATTAGAGCAACATGAAAGAGAAGGCATAAGAAACAAGACAGTAACATGACTTAGAAGTTCAAGAAATATATTTGATGGGATATATTTTCCTTATTATTTTCCTTGGTGTATATTTTCATTACTTTCATGTTTCCTTCCTATCACTTCCATTCTAACATTCCGGCAGCTTCTCTTCTATCATTAAAAGATAGTAGCTGATCTCTCAAACAACCAGATCAGTAAATTGGAGATTAATCTGCGATATGAAGAAGGTTACTAAATGGAAGAGAAGGTCAGTTTTGTGACTTTAAATCACACATGCCAGGAGACCGGCAGATTAGCAAAGTGTATTATAAGGACGGCAGCTTTGGGCAAGTATTTTTGAACAATCTTGTCCATGGTTTCCAAATAAAAGAATCTGTATGTGAGTCCACTGCCTAAAGAGCAGAAGTGACTAACAGGAAAGACTGGAAATAATCAAGGGCATAAATGAACTGAGCCAACATCATTATTTACTACAATTTTCAAGACTTAGAAGTATAAAAGGAAAAGATGTTCAGTAGATTGTTGAAAGTTATCGCTGCTCAAAACCAGAACATAAAGTCAGCCCACATACAATCTGTTTTTAAAGGGGGATGAGAGACAAAAACAAAAGAAAAAACTCCAAATTTATTTAAAAACAACCCCATCTTAAAAATGCCAAAGACACTGTAGATTGTACTGAATTTATACTCATTAACATATGCTTCTCCGTGTATTTGCATGGTGTTTTTCACAAAATTGTTCCCTTCTTCTCAAGACTGTTGGCATGCTACACTAAGAAAAATAAATTCCCTCTACTTTCCCCCAGCCTGGCTAACAACAAGGGGTTCCTGCTAGAGTCCATGATTAGTACAGTCCACATCATAGTTCTCCATGGGCTGCCCAGGGACAGCCTGATTCACCATGGTCTGCACAGTAATCTTTACTTCCCCCACTCCAGTGTGGGGTGCTACCCACAGGAGACAGTCCTCCTTGCACTTCTCCAACATGGGTCTTTCCCACAGGCTGCAGTTCTTCAGAAACTGCTCCAGCATCGGACACCCGTGAGGTCACAAGTCCTGCCACCAAACCTGCTCCATCACAGGTATCTCACAGGGTCACATGTCACATTCTTGTTCAGGCATCCACCTGCTCTGGTGTGGGGTCCTCCATGGGCTGCAGGTGGATCTCAGCTCTATCATGGACTCATTCATGCATCACAGACTGTTCAACTCAAGTTCACACTGGAGTTCCAGCCTGTCCAGTACAACAGCACAGAAAACAGCAGCAACACCCTGGCTATCTTCCAGGCCAGGCGCATGGCCATGGCTGTTATCAAAACGTTCCGTTCCCAGGCACAATTCAGTAAGCTGATAAACAGTACAGCTCTATAACAAGCAGCAAAAGCAAAAAGCAGCCACTAACAAGCACTAGATTATAATATACAGTCAGTAAAGCAAGCCCATGCAGGCACAAGAGCCTGCTCACTACCAGGTACTACTAACAGATATAAATTCAGTCTAGTACATCCCAGTCAAATCTGTCACTATCTCAAAGGCTCAGCTCCTGTCTAGCTCACCAAAAAGGACTGTGGTGGTTTAACCTCAGCAAGCAGCCAAGCCCCACACAGCTGCTCATTCACTTCCCCACCAGCAGGATCAGGGAGAGAACTGGAAGGGTAAAAGCCAGAGAACTTGGGGGCTGAGATAAAGACGGTTTAACAGAGAACACAAAAGCCATGCACACAAGCAAAGCAAAAGAAGGCATGAATTCACTGCTTCCCATGGACAGGCAGGTGTTCAGCATCTCCAGGAGAGCAGGGCGCCATCACATGTAACAATGACTTGGGAAGACAAACAACATCACTTCAAATGTTCCCCCCATTCCTCTTTCTTCCCCCCACTTTATATACTGAGCATGATGCCACATGGTCTGGAATATCCCTTTGGTCAGTTGGGGTCACCCATCCTGGCTGTGTCTCCTCCCAACCTCTCATGCAGCCCTGGTCTCCTCACCAGTGTGGCAGCATGAAAAGCAGAAAAGGCGTTTGCTCTGTGCAAGCCCTGCTCAGCTATAACAAGAACATCTCTATATTATCAACCCTGTGTTCAGCACAAATTCCAAACACAGCCTCATACCAGCCACTATGAAGAAAATTACTCTAAATTGTCTCAGCTGAAACCAGCAGAATATCCCATGTTCATCTGTCATTCACATCCATTCCAGATGCAGAAGCAGGTTGCTGCTTAGCATGATGCCATCTCCATTTCCTTGTACCCAATAAAAATGCATTTTTTTATTCATCGCTTCTGAAGGAGACATCTGTTGTGAGTCTTGAGCATTTGAAGAAAAATGTCTCTCACATGTTCATACTGAAGTTGCTTCAAAGAAAACACCTTTACCTTCAGCAACTGCACTATTGTGGGGTCAGCATACACACCACAGCAATTGGAATTTTGCTGAGAAACTACCTCAGTTTTATAGAAAGCAAGTCTCACATTAATAACAACTCCCCGTCAAGTAGTTTCTCTCAACACGTTGTGTATGAATGGTTTAAACAGCATGTCAGCATCTTTACTGCTACTGGTGCACCCTCTCCCTAGTGAGCAAGAAGACAGGGAAGACGGGGAGAGATTACAAGAAGGTAATGGACTGTCTTTCTAGTCAATTTCCCATCCCTCTGCAGCTTTGCTGCTTTCCCTGATGGAGATCCAGAAGTTTCCTGTCCTCCTCTGAAGCTGTTCCTGCTCACATAGCATGTCTGTCTACATTAGTAAAAACTGCAGCTTTCAATTTTGCTTTTAAAATCCATCAGTATAAGTGGTTGGTGGAGACGAACATAACTTCACCTTCATGTTAGCAAAGCATAGGCTACTATATATGTTCTAGCTGCACTTTCATTGGGCTTCTATTTCTTAAATTAATTACTTTAGGGAAAATAGGGATATAAAACTACACTCCTCTCAGGCTATCTAGTTCAAGTAAAACAGCTCAAAATAAAATCTGGCCTTCATGGAGGAGCATCTACATGTGCTTAGAGAAACTCCCACTGCTTCACCACTATTGGGAATTATGTCAAGGATGCCCAAGGATGCTGGAAAAGATTTAATCTGATGTGAAACACAGGTTACATATACTGCAGGAATATTTTGCTGTGAGGCTTTTATATGTCATTTCTTTAGTTTCCCGCTAATTTTTAGAGCCATCACAACCATTTTTTATTCCCATCTATGCTGTGTCTTTAATGATTCTGTAACTTTAGAGGAGAATTTGTTGCTCAATGCCATAAAAGTTCTGAATTTACATTTTTATACTGGTGTTATAATTGTAAAATTTGATCAGCAATTTGAATGTCACTTCCGTTTATATTGAGCAATTTTGGAAAAACAACTTCAGTTTAAGCCTGTCATTCATTTTGTACCCATAACAAATACAGCTCAAAATGTAGTCATTTATCAGAGTCTGAGAAAAATAGAAATACATTGCTTGTTGGATGGCATTAATGTGTCTTTTAAGTGCATTCTCCATGCTAATGTGAAACTACCGCTCTATAGAAAAAGCAATCCAAAAATTTCCACAACTCGATCCAATATAGTAATTTACCAAGGAACTAAGTGAGATATCAAAAACATTAAATAACCTGAAATATAGGTGTTTTCCCCCCAAGAAAAAACAAATTAAAAAGAGAAAAAGAGGCAAGTGATTGAAGTATGTTGAAAATAAAAGCTCAAAAAACACATTAGACATTGTGCTCTCATAAAAAAAATAAAACATCATATTAAAAATGTCATCTATTGCATATAACTATGTATTAATTCTGTTTAAGACAGATGATTCAGAACCACTAAAGGATGGTGCTTCAGTACTAGATTTGGTACAATTTACAGTCTCTCCTCAAGTTATCTAACTCTGGCTAACTACTACTGCAGGTTTTGCCAGGGACAAACAAAATTATGCCAAGGGTGAAGTTAATCCGTTCAGAAGACATTTCAGTTGTAAGTATCTGCTAGAGCTAACTCTTGTGGGTGGGAATGTCTCAAAACTTTCTAGTCCACGTGCACTGTTTGACCTTGCCTGCTTGCACACAAACACAAAGTTTCAGCAAAAGTTACATTACAACTGCAAGTTTTAGCCCAGGGACTAGATGACAAAACAGAAAGACAAACTGTCTGTGACAGAAAATTGTTTTACCTAATACAAAATTGGGAGATTTTAATCACAGTGAGGCAAAAACTCATGGGATAAAATACTTACCTCGTAGTAGAGGAGCCAGTAACACTGCAGGGCCTGTATTTCCCAGGCATTGGCTCTGAACAGAGACACAAGGAGCCCTTCCTCTTTCCCATCTTCATCTATAAATGGAACTTGTCACAGACTGCTATAAAACGTTCTTACTTGCCCTAAATATTTGTTTGCCTTCTCCTAGTACTTAATTTATAGAAAACTATTTTCAGAGAGCAAAAAGAAGTAAACGGGCTAAAATTTTCTAAATAAACTCATCTGTTATTCTAAGTACAAGTACGAAAAATCATGCTCCTTTAAGCAAATGAGTACCTTAAGTTAGTCTGATAAATCTACACTTACACACTTCAGTGAGCAATCCAATTTCTAAAGCACCCTATACTAATACTGGTGTCCTGACAAAATTCTAGTTTAGATAATTACTCTGCCTAGCTAAATCTCTTAGCAATATTGCGTGCTATCATAAACCACTGAGTAGCAAAGAAGAAAACAGTTCCAAAATTGCCATTGCTTCTTAAGCACAGAATCAATGGTTTATCACTGATCAATGAAACATTTAAGTTGTGTAAGCCAGATTTTCTAGTCTATTATATACAATTTGCACTGTAAATTTAACATTAAAAACATTTAACAATTAACATTTAACCATTAAACATTAAAAACAATTTAACATATTGGACATGGCAGCTCTTAGGTGAAACAAACATGACAGAAGTTTTATGGCATTGCCCCTTCACGGTACTGCCAGACAGCACCAATCTCCAAACTTCTTGTTGCTGCAGCTCTCACGGGGATGACTGTTCACAGGGCTCTGAAGAGGATACAAAAACATTCTTCAACTTCTGCAGAGGATAGGCTTATACTGTTCTGGAGGTGGTTTCAGATGATCCAGTGAAGCATCTGTCAAATATCATTGTGTCCTGTCATCAGGGATTTGGCTGAAAATTTCAGGCATGGGAAGGTAACCAACAGCTGGAGGTGATGGTAGGGAAAGGGATACTGGAATTATCTGTCAAATCCACATGTGACTAGAAAGCCTCATATTTCAGCTAGTAACTGCTTCCTAAGGGCAGAGGTCTTCAATAAACAGCATTTGACCAGAGAAAGAGATAATAGGAAATTCCTTCAATAGGATCTGCCAAGAGATCTTAAAATGACAGCATAAGAAAACATTGTCCCTGTGAAACATGACCTTGAACAGAAACATGACAGCTCTGACCCTGCGGAGTACAAGCATCCAGAAAAGAGTGGGATATTGTGGCCTACATATTTCTATGTTAGCTGGACATACACTTTATCTTTTTTGTTCCTGCAATCCTCTTTGTTATTAGTTTGCTGATTAAACAGCTGACTTGAATCACTGGGTGTTTACATAGACTTGGAGCCATGTCGTAGAAAAATGTGTGAAAATCATGGAAATGAAGGTAAAGAATTTGAAAAATAAGCATGAAGTTCTGTTAAATTCCTGCGACAGATTTTCTTCCTCTTCTTTACCTCTTGAGCAAACAAGCAGGTCTCTAGCATGTTGGGTTTTTATAAAGAAAAGCTAAGGATTTCTCTGTTGAAGACATATTTTGAGTAAGACTACCCAGACAAGTATACCAGGGAAACTCTTCGAAATGTGACCATTGTCAAAATCAGGTTGAAATCAATGAATCATTACAGAGCTTGACCTTAAAAACTAATTCACATTACGTGCATTATGTGCTGATTGTGGATGGGATAAAATGAATTTTCTTCACAGTAGCTAGTAGGGGGCTGTGCTTTGGATTTGTGCTGGAAACAGTGCTGGTAACACAGGGATGTTTTTGTTGTTGCTGAGGAGGACTTACACTGAGTCAATGTCTTTTCTGCTTGTACTGCCTGCCAGTGAGGAGGCTGGGGGTGTACAAGAAGTTGGGAGAAAATACAGCTGAAAACAACTAACCAATGAGATATGCTATACCATATGGCATCAGAATCGCACTAACACTGAAGGAAGAAGGAAGGAGCAACAACAGGAGTGATGGCATTTGTCTTCTCAAGAAACTGTTATGCATGATGGAGCTCGACTTTCCTGGAGAAGGCTGAAGAGGAAAGTGGTGAATTGATTCTGTGATTTTTGCTTCTGTATGGGGCTTTTGCTTTACCTATTAAACAGTCTACCTCAACCCACGAGTTTTCTCACTTTTACCCTTTGGATTCTCTCCTCCATCCCACTGAGATGGGAGTGAGAGAGTGGTGGTGTGGTGCTTAGTTGCCTGCCAGGGTTAAAACATGACACACTGGAATTCTCAGAAAGAAGCTGCTTCAGAAAGTTGACATTTCCTAATGAAGCCTTTTCACATTTTAAAGAAACCATTAAAAAATTGGGACTGATATTTCTTTCAGTTGGCACAATTTGGTCTCTTGACCATGAGGGACATTCACAACACATGTAGAATTTTTAGCTTGGGATTCCTGAGTTGCATTGCATTTAACTTGTCAATCTCTGAGTTAATTTATTTTCAGACTAATTTAAAGTAGCCAGCATATCTACTCCTGGCCCAAATCCATGAAAATAGTTAGTACATGCTCAGTTTTGCTGAAGTCAATTGCTATAAATGGGTGCATCAGCATATTGCTAAACAAAGACCATAAGTTACCTGTCTGAGCATCAGAAACAAGAGAAAAGCTCCATTGTTCTTTCTTCTATATGTGAACAGACGCTGCCTACACGCACAGTTGCATCCGCACTGAACAGTACACACAGTGCAGTCTGGCTCCTGAACAGGATGTACCTATAGTATCACTGTAAGTCCTCACAGCCAAACACAAGAGAAATTCCCTGCACAGGGAGATGAGAAAATTTACCAAAAAACTGAGCATCATGCCCCAGTGAGGGGACAGAACACTGCTTGGGTATGCCCCCTTTAATAACTGAGCAATTTTGCACCCCACTGGTTCAATAAGGCCATGGAATCCCCTTCACCATAGTAGCCTTTCTACAACTCCAAGTGTTGGCATGCACTGAGGTTTCTTGATCTTGTGTTTTGATTTGGATGAATCCAAAATGACTATGCACAATAAATTAGCTGAAATACTTCACAAGTGCTGAGTTAAACAGAAAAAAAAAATTAAATATAGAAAGCAGTCTATTTTATCGTGTAAGATATACTCTATTTAGTAACACTCCTGAAAATTGATAGGTATTAAATTAACCACAGGAGGGCTCCCTCTGGTATACTGAATACAACAGAAGCATACTGTTTTAAGACAACACTATTTTTGGCAATAAAGTAACAAAGGTTTTAGAACTCAAATGGTATTTTCCTCAGGTGGCTCCAATATATGCAAGGGAATAAAATTATACATGAACAATTTAGATAAAAGAACTGAATTACATAAGTGTTAACTGCGTGGCTTAGAACACCTAAAAGGCAAACTCAGGCTGGCAATGCTCTGCATTTTAAGGCACTAAGCTCTGTTTTGTCGTGATGCGTATAGGGACTCTTGGAGCTGACACATGAGCACAGCAATCAGCACAGCAATGAACAGGGCTGCAGAATAAAAAAGGATTGAACACACCAGGTCCCAGCTGCTGCTCTGAGGAGAGAAATGAGGACTTGCTTGGAACAGCACATGCACAGAAAGAAACTGAGCGGAAAAAGTGAGGCTTCATATTATCAGTATTTTTTATGATCTGACAGGTACTCTCCCAAAATAGTACAAATAAATGTCAGCAACAGTCAAGGAGCTACTTTTGTGGATTTGAGCCTATTTGCCACTCTATACTTTATTTACTTCTCTGCTAAAGAGAAACAAAACTCTCCTCCCTCATAATTTTGTGGTGAAAGCAAAAGTAAATAATTGAGACAGTGGAACCAAATACATAAGTAACTGACAGTGTCCTGACAGTGCAATAATAGAAAAGAGGTGCATATTTGTGTCCTAACCAAACCATATTTTGTGCAAGATTTTGCAGCTGTTGAAATCAATTGGAAAAGCAAGGGAAATACAGCTAAGAGGGGAGAAGAAAAAAAAGGAAAGTTTCACACTCAAGATACTGCTTTTATGCAGCACCACGAACAGAACTCACCAACCCAAGCGCTGTACTTTGCTGGCATCAATAGTGAGTGAACAGGATTAACTGTCCTGAAAAATTTATGATTATCAGAACTTGTGTGCTAAACAGTAGGAAACACTGCACTCTGGGGTAAATTTAAATTTTCACTTCTTTCACAGACTTCAGAAACTAATGACTGTTTGCATGACAGAATTCAGGCTGAAGTTGCTTTCTGGATTCAAAAGACAAAGTCAATACTTTCATAACCATCAGGCTTAGTAAGTCAATTTTGTTGAGTTTGCCAACTACAACAGAGGCCTAGGGTTTGTAAGGACTAAGTTCTCTTTATCCTATGGAGTTCATTTGAGTCCATGCCTCACTATCCCCTGAGGAAGGTGTAATCTGGGGGCTAACAAGATAGAAACACAGACTTTACAGGGCAACGGAAAGAGAGCATGACTATCCCATGGAACAATGCTTCCCCCTCACAGCACAGCTTTTGCTCTTTGGTCTGGACACTGTGCACACACCAAAATAAAAAAGGGCCAGCATCCCAACCAGTTTTTCCAGTCAGGAGGTTAAAGCAGCGCATGTCACTGCATCAAAGTATACATGAAACAATATATATAGCCAGAAACTTACCTTCTTTCCTTACTTTACACATCATAAAGCATTTCAGTAATGCATCTATAAGTATTACAGAGCATCTGTGACTAAGAGATGCTGCTGCTCAATCCAATTTTAAGTAAGATTTGACACCAGGAAGCAGAGATGTGACAAATGAATGAAAAAAAGTACAAAATGAAGTTGAAATATATTAGGAATTATTTAAGACTGCTCTCCTTTCAGTCACCATCCACACTGGCCTCCCATATAAACAGAAAGCAACATGTATCACAATACCTACATTACAGACACTGAAAACCTGCTGCAAGAAATTTGCTTTTACATGAAGTTATGTTTCATATACTGACAGTGTATAAACAGACAGGGATAAAGCTTTACTGCAGCCAAACAAAGTAGCATTAACTTTAGATAGCATGAGATAACCAGGTTTGGACCAGGATTACATCCTACTGGCTGCACCACATTGTTGCTTTTTCTCCACAGAAAACAAAACTGAAATTGAAAGTTTTATCAGCATAACTTAGTATCCAAACACCCTGGCCTTGGAATTTTATCAAAAGATCAGACAAGGTACTTATATCATATACATAATCTCAATGACAAAACAAAAACAAATGAATTCCCACGCCAAAGTCAAACTGTAAAAAACTGTAATCAAAACTCAAGGACACTATAATACATTAAGGAATTGTTAAGATTTTTTTTTTAAAAAGGCAATAAAAATACCCCATTCAACTTCCCTTATTCCCATAGTAGAGCAAAGGAGGCAGTCTTAGAAAGATTAAATTAGAAATTTACTGTACTTTATTTCCTTGTATATACCACTTATGTCAAATTATATTTTATGGAAATCTTGTTGCACCACATAACTCAGAACCCTTATGTGTACTTTTACCCTTGAAGCTCCACTTTTAATAATGTGATAAGCCAAATGTAAATAACAATAACCAAAATATAAAAAACAAGCCTATCAAGTGCTCAAGAGAAAACACAACTTAAAAAAACTTATATGAAATGAAGGTTCATAGAGATTAATAATGTTTATAGAATTAATGTAAAGCAATCAAAATCATTAATCTTGTCTCAAATCACAGTTGTCAGTATCACTGTCTCATTTTTAAATTTTTCCTAAAGAAGAGCTTCTCTGCTCAGAAACAGAATTTGCACAATGGAAAAAAAATATTTTTATGCAACTTATTGCAGCACTATTTTCATGAAAAAAGTCAACTTTGTCATATTAGAATTTCTAGATAGCAGTAAAGAACACAAGTGTCTCTTCTAGGCACTGGGAATGACACAGTCCCCAGGGGACACTGTTCTCCCATTGATAGAAACAGACTGTTTTTGCATTGTGGACTGCTTTTGAACAGCTTCTCTGCTGACTGCTGTCAGGATATCAATACCTTCTGCATCAGAATGCCATCCCTCCTTCACTCTGGTGCTGTGGCAAGCAGCTGAGGTGATGGGAGAGGCTGACAGAGCCCTCATTCTCAGGGAAGTTTGGGGATGTTTGTTTCAGAAATGAATGGGAAAGCTTAATTTATAAGTAGTCAAAGCATCATTTCACCATGCCATCTCCTCAAAACCACCTGATCTATAAGATTAATTTAATTGTTCTTAAAAGAAGACAGCATGTTTATAAACATTACTGTCAATATCAGAATACCAACTAGATACTCATTCTACCCATGAGGGCAAAACCAGTTCAGCCTGTAATGAAATTATTGGAAGTCACAGACAGCTCTGCCCCCTCCCATGGTCAGGACACACCACAGCAGTCCGACTGGACCTCAGTAGCATGATATGCTGAGTCTACACATACCACTATGTAACCTAACACAATCTTAGAATATATAAGAAAAGTCTGCTGCAGTTTCAGTAGGACTGACCTCTAAACTTGTGCTAAGTCACACTAAGTATCAAGTACTTGAACACCTCAAGGGCAAAGAATAACTGTGCTGAGTGTTTAAATTCTTGCATCTGCTATTAACTTAATAGGGAAAAAAGAAGTTACATTTCTACTATGATACTATTTCTAATGCAGTGTTTTCTAGTATGACCTCATTTCTAGGGTAGTTGCAAAGAAGTCTTACAATTTGCTTTATATTTCAGGGAGTTGAACTCCAACTTGTATTTCAATCCCTGTTCCTTGTAAGTATTTTGGGTTATAATGTGCACATCAAAAGACGAAAGTAACCTAATTGCATTACTCGTCTCTACTTCAACCTTCCATCCTCACTGGGTAATGACATTGTCAACATGATTTCAATGCTTACCATGATAATGGAATTACATTAGAGTCAGCTGTAAGGTTCAAAGTTTCACTGCTCATTTTTATTGTTTTTCCATTAAACAGTCCCATTACTGCTCAATTAGTATTCAGATTGGGAGAAAAGGGAAGATGGGGGAAAAAGTGGAGAAAAAAGGATGCTAGCAAAAAGACCTTTTTAGAAAACTTAGGATTTAAAATTTTCTGGGGTCTCATTAGCAAGCCCCACTAGTCCTTCACATATGCTTAGCTGCTTATTTCTTACACCGCTTTATCCAGAAGCCCTTTAATAAATAAATAAATAAATAAATCGCCCTTTCAGTGCTATCAATTCATGCTCTTACTTGGAGTGCACCCCTTGAACACAGAAATCTCACCTCATGTCAAGGCGTGTGGGTTTTAAAGAGACATGCAACACACATGGAAATCATTATGTGCATTTGCACCTTAGCTTTCCTAAGTCACAAAATCAGAAATTGCGAAGACTGCAGTGTGCATCTTGTAAACTAATGACAGACACTTATGATCATGTATAATTTTCTTTCAGAAGAAATTACTTCCAACTAAATTTTAGCACCTGACACCTACTGCATTTTAAAACCCATGGAAACATTAAGTAAGCTTCAAAACAAGAAGCTATCCTTAACGTCCTCTTCTACTAATATTCAGCATATTTCATTAACCAAAGTTATGAGGACTAACTTCTGTAACAGATACCCTCATTAACAAAGAACCAAATATGTTATTGCTCAATTGAAGCCATTGACTTAAACACGTTTAGTACGTGGAAAGTGCATTATATACATGGGTGATGACCACTGAAATGAAGGCTTCTAATACACTAAAATGATAAATTACGCCATCTAATATACCTTAACATGAAAGCTATATAAGTGGTTAACAAGCTAAAAGATCATACAATCCCATAATTTCTTAGCAATGATCTATGAAACATACATGTTATATTTAAATTACACTGACAATTACAGTATAGGAGCATTGCACTGTTGAACAGAACAAACATAAGCTTTGGTAAATTACAGGCAAGGTTATAAAGAACTGCATTACAACAACTCCCTAAAACTAAACTTCACTTAATGCACATTATACTGCGACTTATGAGCCATACATAAACCCAGCAAGCTGAAGAGTAAGTCAAGCAAAAAACAGCTTATGTCAACCGTTCATATTAATAACAATGATCGAGAAAACCGTAAACTGAAAATATTTGAAAGTTCGTTGTGACATCAGTCTGACAAGCAGTTACACATAGCGCCGCCGCATCAGGTCACAATAGTAATATTCAGAAGAGAAAAACACTGCCAGTCACTTCTGTCGAATTCACAACAGAAGAGGAAACAAAATCTCGGTTGTAAGATATCTATATGGATACCAAGCAATTCCAGCGGACCTACAGCCACACACCAGCTCCAGAAGTATTGCAGACAGGCAGACAAACAAAAGTTGCGGTAAAACCTCCACTTCTTGTAATGAAAATTAGAGCCCAGTATCACCCTCAGCTCACCACCGAAGCACACAAAATCCCACCTCCTCCTAATTTCACAGGCAGCCTGTGTGCCTGCTCACTCCTTGCCCTTCGCGGGGAAGCCCAGCCCGACGGGCTCAGCTGCCCTCTCACAACTTTCTCTCACCGGCGCGGCGGTAGGACAAGCACACGTGCTGCCGCTCCCGCTCCGCGCCCTCGGCCGGCGCCGGGCCCCCGCAGCCCCGCAGGGGGCGAGAGCCGGGGCCGCGCCCCGAGGGGAGGCTGCCGCCCTCCGCCCGGAGCAGGGCTGT
>VZRN01004271.1:290114-312214 GCA_013397935.1 Dasyornis broadbenti
CCCCCTCATGCCGGCCGCCCCATGTGTGCCATCCGCCGGCTCCGCGCCGTGTCCCCCGGCGGGCGAGGCGGGGAGCGACAGCCCGGTGCGGGGACCGCGGGCCGGAGCTGGGCGCTGCTGCTGCTGCTGGTTCTGCCGCCGCCGCGCATCGGGGACGGGGCTTGCAGTTCCCGTTCCGGTCCGTCCTCCTCGGCGCTACGTGAAATGCGGGGGGAACCGCGCGGAGAGCCCGCGGGCGGCTCTCTGCCCCGGGGTCCGGCCTGCTGCGCCAGGCGGTGCTGGGGCGCTCACCTGCCGGGTCTCCCCGGACTCCCCCCGCAGCGCCGCTTCTCCTGAGCCCGCCCGGCCGCAACCTGAGCAGCTCCAGCCGTCCCCCAACCGTGAGGGCTGAGGTCACCCCCTGCTTGGGTAGCAGCACCGAGGGAAGGAGGTGTTCAAAGCGATGTCGATGTATACCCAGCATATTGCGGTCGGACCTGTTTGGGCTTCTGGTCTGAGTTTAGCTGCTGATTCTGACTATGCAGTGCAATTACCTTCTCAAATTAACTCCTTTCAGCAAAACAGGAGGACGCTCAGGTTAAGGTTACTAGGACCTAGTTCCCTTTCAGTTTTGTCACATCAAACAGTCAGAAAATGTGGACTAGACTCATAATGTGTCCAGAAAGAATACTGAAAAATAAAACTACCTCTAACTTTTTTTTCCTGCCCTGCATATAGAAAGCTGCCACTTCAGCTACAGTCTCTGTTCCTACTGGTGGCTAAAATATTTCTGAATGTCTAGGTCTTAACCCTGCAGTAAGAATTTTCTTTCTGTAACCACAATAAATTGCTACAAATGGTGAAAAATATTCGGGTCCTTTTCCACAAATGAAATCAATCTTGTCCATCCACAGAACTGTCTTGTTCAGAAAGCATTTCCTACATATGCATAAAATAGTAAAAGAGGCAGTAGAAAGGTTATTTTTAGGAGAGTAGTTGGAGATAAGAGAAAGCTTGAAGGAGGAACAGGGTAACTCTGAACGATGAAGGTGGGATGGGAGGAAATAGCATAATGCACTTTACATAAAAGTAGGACTGGAAGGGACCTTGCGAGGTCAGCTCCTCTGTGCCTCTGCCGCAAGGCAGGATCAACTACATCTATGTCGTTCTTGACAAGTGTTTGTCTAACCCATTCCGAAGTCCTCCAGCAATAGCACTACTCCAGCCTCCTCAGGCAATCTGTTTTGACTTGCATTGCAAACTGTTCCTTAATGCATAACCTGAACCTTCCTTGCTGTGATTTCAAGAGGATTACATTAGCCACCAAAGGGACGGCAAGCAGAGCATTCCCCTCAGTCTTTACATAGGTAAAGCCCACTTCCAGAAACTGTTCCGTAGGCATTCCAGGACATCTCAAGAGCTGATGTATCCTCCCACTTTCATCAGAACTGTCTTCAACTGATTTATGTCTTATTTCAAGTCCAAAGTTGGAGCTGATAAGCTACTTGGGATCTTGTAATCTTTTATAAGAAAAGAAGGATAATCATGCACGTGTCAGAGTGTGTACTCTTTTTCCATGCTTTTGTGTGGAATCCAAGCTTTGGTCGAAACAGCAGTACCACTTTGTGATAAAATTTAAGATCTGGTTGGTTTTGTTTCCCTCAAGATGACCTAAGTCATTGTTCATATTTCTATGGCTGAATACTTCTTCCTTTTGTACTATCTCTATATTGAATATAGCTTTTTTTCCAGAATATTTGTCCAGTTTGTCAAAACCACTTTGAATTTAAGCCTATCTTCCACTGTCATATACAAATGTAAAAAATTTGTTCAGTTCTGCAATCTAGACTGTTAGCAAGAACTGTAGTTCCACACAGAGCTCTGCAAAATGTATGTTCATCTAAGAGAATGTCTTTGATACTTTACTCTCTCTGTAGTCTCCAGACAATCTGAAATACCTAAGTAAACTTACCTTGCTTAGAAGATTGTCAGGTGCAAGGCTTTGTTCTGTTGTCTTGGTGATAAAGGATGTACTTCATTGGTTCCTTTTCACCCCTGCCAGGCTATAAGGATGTCACAAAAGATCACCAAAAATCTATGCAAGCATTTTTTATGGTTGCAGCTAACCAAGAAGTTACTCAGTTCAACTGAATTTTAAAAATTTGGGTTTGTATTCAAGAGATGAATCTACCCAAAGATTAAAGTACTCAGAAAACCAAAGGGCACTGATCTTGTCAGAAATTCCATTTACTTTTTTAGTTCATCATCCAGAGTTAGGAAATTTTCCAAGCATATAGGAAATTTTGATTCAGCTGCCTTTTTGTCTGAAGACATTCAGCCCTGATGTTCTTCCACTCAGTACAAAAAGCATAATAGCTAAAACCATCCTAAGTATAGAAATGATTGCTATGAGATCATATAATAATTGTGTAGAAAAATTAGGACTACTGGCAGGAAAGATTTAGGAGATGTTGCATCTGGAATTCCGCAGCTTGCTAGTTATATGTGCCTCTGGAGGTTGAAGTGAATGCAGACATTGACTTTCGAGAGATGAAATTTAATTTAATTTCCTGAATGCTGAGAACAATTTTGTAGTAAGGGTCATAGTCCACAGTGGGCAAATTCAGATCTGCTTTGTAAAGAATTAAAGACATATTTTTCAGCAAATATTTTTTCACATAGTCTTAGGCCACCTAGAACCTATTAGGCAGCGCTGAATTTTTAAAGCACTAGGCTAGCTTAAAGGAAGGAAGGAAAAAGAAAACATCAGTACTATGTGAGTAAAAAGCTGCAAATGTACAAGACATGGGGGCAACATCTTACGCTTGCCCTACAAGAATTTGCAGAGGAGATGCAGAATATAATTTCTTCAGTGGGAATATGTTCAAACCTTCAAATATTTGATGTTTGAAATCTCAAGCCATAAATGATAAATAGTGAAAGAGGGCATCCTGAAACCATGCATATGTTGGCGCCACAATTTAGTGTCTTGGGGACATATTTTCATTTCCACTCTTCCATGTTCTCCTAAGACAAAACTTTGACCAAGATCTCTGACATGACCTAGGACAGAAGAGTGTAAAATCCTAGCAGAGAAAAGAACTACAAAGCAAGATGACTTTGAGAACCTGTTCAGCCATGCATTTCCCACCTAGAAGCTGAAGTCCTCCAAGGTAAATTTTCTGAGATCACAGCTTTATGTATAGAGTTACTCAAAGGGACTCCAGTTCATGGCTAATCAATTTTTCTCATGCAGGAAATCCACTATTCAGTGCATTTACTGCAGGAGAAAAACTGCCCTCACGTGAAAGACAAGGTACCCACCTTCACATTCACTGTTATAAACATCAGAGACTGATTTGCTCTAAGCAGAGCATGAGTCTAGTAAAATGACGATTAACCATCTGTAATATTGCCATATAAAAGCGTGAATAAAGGTAATGGAATGGGAATTTGCTTTGATTACAGTATTTACCTACAGGTACTCAGTATGTAAAAAGACCAGGTCAGTTCCCGTGATGTTTTTCCAGACTGCTGAAAGTCTCTCAGTGGGAGAGAGAATTACGAACCACTCTCAAAGGTACGAAGAAGGGCAAAGGTATCTGTCCTTTTGCTCGTACAACCCTGATCTGAAACAGAGTTGCAAACAATTGGTGATGCTGGTATTTAGGGATCTGACATGCTTTATCACACCTGGTTTTCATCTTCAGACATCCAAGGGTCTTTCCGAGCACCTCATATCCTCTCTCTCTGTCACTTGTCTTAAGATCACTTAAACCTCAAGAGACAGACATGATATTGGTAGCACAGTAAAAATGGAAATTCAATGTGAAACAAAAGTACTCTTTTACAAAAGTTCAAAATTCAAGATCCTCCAAACTCCCACAGAGAACATTTATTTTCAATGTCTTCCGCAGAGAAATGTTTCAACATATTCACCTCAAAAAATGAAATGCTTTTTTATATGTAGACTCTGGCTGTAAATAACAATACATGTAACATTTTTTTATTGACTTTGTCTTTGGTCCTCCTCTGTCTCCAGTTTTGTCATCAAGTTTCAAAGTTATCATCACAAATTTGTACTGCTGCTGACTGTGGGAATATGTTTTGTAAATCTCATTTGTTGGGGTTTTCTTGGAATCAAACTCTTGTTCTCAAAGTTAACTGAGAATTTCAGCTGAACGGGAAAGGTAGGAGCCCTCCTACGCATATAGGAAATCAAGCAATTCAGTTCCCAGAGCAAACTAGAGAGAAGTTTCTTTTATCAAGATTTTTGGATTTTGGCTTGTGTTTTTTAAGTTACTGCGTAGAGCCAAAAATTATACTTGAGAAGTATACTAAAAACATTGATTAAATTGAATCATTTGTAAATTTGAAGAACTCTTCCTTTTAGCTCATCATAGTACTTCCTTTCTAGTCTTAGTACTCTTGAAGGTCCATTGCTGTGAAAAAAAGTTTAAGAAAAATGAAAAAACCTAAATTATATGAAAATATTATTGGGGAAGTTGTGTGTCCCATCCAATATCCCACCCCCAAACCTTTGGCATTTAGAAAATAGCATCATTCCTATTTCATAATTACAAAGTTTGGTTAAAATTCTGAAGAAAAACTCCAGTAAAAGTCACATAGGGCTTAAATGAGTAATGATAACACCATGAATTAATTCCACTTTCAGAACTTTGTTCTGTTTGACTAGCTGGATGATGGATGATTGCTTCTTCATTGTTGCTGTGCCACTACAAACTCAAGAAAGCAAACAAAAATGCTGATGGATCAGACTTTTTGCCAGTTACCTCACAAGCTGCAGATTCACTACTGCACAAAAGCAATCACTGAAATATAAGGGTAATCAGAAAAGTTTATTTTGAGAGAGAAAAACAGTACAATGTCAAATATTTCTAAATAGCTCAGTAATCATAAAACACTGATGTCAGGAAAAATAGTTGCTCATTCTTCCTTTCACAAAAATCCACAGTAATTTGGACCTAAATATGGTACAGGAACATGGCATTTGCAGAAATTTGGATGAAAAAGTTATCTTCTTTTAGATCATCTTTTTCAACAAACAGAAGCATTAGCTTTACAAAAACAGAAAAAACTCAGCTCTGTGATAGCTAGGAAAAACATTTTGCTTTTCTGAAGATCAACCCTCCTTTTCAGTCTTCTTGCTGTCCCATTTCAGAAACCTTACTGTACACTTTCTAAGTATCTAGAAAGGCCTCATATCAACATTTCTGCTTTCACATGCAAGACTCTCCTTTGTCTGATAACACATGCAAGAGTCTCTTTTGTCTGATAACACATACAGCCTTCACACTTTTATCACACAATCTGATCCAGGTTGGATCTAAAATAATATCATATTACTGGAAATAAAATGTACATTCTGCAAAGCTTCCTTAACGACATTGGAAGACTCATCTCTCCAAACTTATAAAATGTGCAGAATATATCAAAAGGTAGCAGATGCCACCTTCAGTTCCGATTTTTCACTAGAGGCGTTGCCAACAAACTTCAGAGATGTCTACACTGATAAATAGGAGAGGAGAATGGGCTAGAGGGAGCTCCACATTTCTTGGTTGCTCATTTGTCTTCTGTTTTGCTTTGGGCTGATCCTGGGCTGGACAAAGCCTGGGTCCTGCACTGGGAATCATTTATTCAGTTAACAATATAAAATGATGAATGGGTGAGATGGCACCAGCTTGTTCACACCTCTCGTCCTCATGCACTCCCAGTCTGCTGAGCATCACGTACCCCAAACCCTTGTCATGTTCCTGCCATTCCCTGGGGTACTTTACACATCTTTGAGGTCTGAAAATAATCCGTTCAAAGGCTTGCACAGAGACCTCATGCCACTCAAACACTGTAATGGCCTGCATCTTTTTCCCTCCCTATTGTGTCAGAGCTCAAGATGGAACTCAACAGCTTGACAAGTGGGCACCCTAAAATGTTGGTTTGCTACTTAAAGTTCAAAGTAATATGTAGTATTTCCTTAGCTTACTAATGGTTGACAATTTCTGTGAATTATACCTAGGACAATGAATGCTGTATAAATACTTTCTGCATTTGTAGATGAAGAAACTGTCAAAGAGAACTTAAATGACGATCATAATGCTGACAGCTCCAGTTCCATCACTGCAAATTTCTAGTATACATGTATATAAAAACTTGAAGCAAATAAGAAGCAGCACATGTCTACAATGTTAGTTCATTGAATTCCATCATGTACTGTAAAAAGGCATAATAGATGCCACAGAAAGCAAGATGATGGTCTTTTATTTTGGGTGCAACCCAGCAATTACATAACCTGTGTTCTAATGACTGCGTAGTGCTCCATCATTAAGGAGAACATTTCATTTTATTTAAAATTATAATCACCAAATCTAGTGATTTTTGATGAGCTGTGTGAATGTTATTTGCAATATTGATTCCATCATATTCAAGTAAGAAAATAAATGCTGAAAGAAACAAGGCTCAACATAAGTACTTTATATCAGAAAGTACTTCTGTAAGGGATATTAGTAAGCTTTTTCTGCTTTTTTATGATTAACATCTTTGACATTTTACATGCAAATGCTGAAGAGCAGAGATAAGCCAAGGTAGAACATAAAGGACTAGAATGCCACTCAGAAAAAAATGCTTACTAGTATCTTTATTACCAATAGCTACTGTCAAGTTGATCTACAGTCTTACTAACCATATATTTTGTATTTCCCATGGAATTTGTTATTCATATTTCAAAATAGCCATCACAAGAACTGGAAGACTTTTTCAGATATTGCAATTCAGACATCACAAGCTGTCTTTTCAGTTTCAGACTTCATTCAGGCTCATAGGATATTCCACTGTAGTAGGACTCAGAATACATTAAAGGATCAAACAGAAGACATGTAGACATCACTGAATATTATGAAGGAAATAAAGATGAAACTAGCCAAAGCATTTCATCAAAAGCTTATAGAAATTTTTAAACTACAATGTTTAGTTTCAATTAGTTTCATAATAGTGCAAAGGTGAGAAAATAAAGTATTAATGATTATTAGATGTAAAAAAATGTTACATGTATCTAAGCAGTCCTGAATTTAAGGAATCTGAAGGAGTGGTTAATTTTTTGTGGGTTTTTTTTTTTTTGTTTTGTTTTGGTTTTTTTTTTTTTTTGTTTTTTTTTGGTGGGGGGAGTGTTCTCATACTCTGAATAAAAGTCTAGCTAATAACTATCAAGAAACTGAAGGCAGAGAAAATTTTTTACTCCAAAAGATCAGAAGCAACACCAGCTGCTGGAACTGCAGTAACTTTACTTGAGAGCTGATAGTGTTTAAACAACACTGAAATGTACGTGGGGAAAGCCAATAACATCCTCTGCTGCTGCAATGTAAATCAATAAGCATTTTGTCCCGTCGTATCACTTCAGAGTTAGAGCTCTTGAACACATCCATATGGCTTGAAGTTTTTACTAAAAGTGACAACAAGAACAGCTTCATTTTAGCTACAGCAATCAGGAGTAAATGAGAGGGGAATCAAGCTAAAGGTACTTGTTTGTGTGGCTTGGCAAACTTATTTTTTTAAAAGCTAACATTCTGAAAGAGAAACATTTTTCCATGGTATTGTCCAATCTTAATAAATATAATTCAGAAAATTCCCCACATCATTATTTAGAGGCAACATTTTTTTATAACTAGGATACTGAAGACCCTCCATACCTTGGGGAGCTAATTTTAGTCCTTGAGTACAATATCAAGATGATAATTCCATGTTCAAGGAAAAAAAATAGCTAAGAATAGAGCCAAATGGATTTTTGAAAAACATTCATCCTGAAGTTAATGATAAATTTAAGAATAGCTAATGTTAAGAGCTCTTTATGAAGTGATTAATGAAGTCTCTCAAGTAGTAAATCCCAAAATCTCTAGAACTTTTTCTAAGTACATACATCTGCAGTTTCATATATACCTGAGAAGAAAGAAAAAAAAAAAAGAAAGACACTTTCTACTGTAATTATAGATTCTACTCAATGGGGAAAAAAAATCTGAATTTGAGTTGATGTGGAAGCAAATGGACTGGTTAAAAGCTAAACAACAACAGAACACTCCTGCCCCCCAACTAAAAAAAAGCTAAAATATGAACATTGTAAAGGAACTTTTAAAATTTGAAATAGCCAAAAACCTTAAGACCTTTTTAACAAAGTTCAAAGAAAGTACTCCATTTCAACGTAAAGTAATCCATTTTAATGTATATGAGGGCTTTTGCTTAGCCCAAAATTAGTTTTCTTTTTCCGTTTTTCCTTTCAGCCATCAGCCTCCTTCTCCTGCCTACCTGTGTTCCCACACACACATTCTTAGTTGAGGAGTTTTCACTTATGTCCTTCTCAAGCTTTAAATGACCTTGCATTGAGGACCCTGGCACATCATGAATGTGCAGAAATATTGGAGTGTAGTACCCTGATTCATGTGTCTGACCTGAAGACCTCACCCATATAATAAACATGGGAAAACATATCATGCTAAGCAAGATAAAGAGTCACTACAGTTTGAACACCTCAGCAATAGGTAGGACTTTTGAAGTTTCTTATAAAATCTTCAAGCTCATCTTCTCAAGGTTTCACACTTGAGTTAAATGCGTTCCAGGCTTTGGGAAGCCACTAAAGCAGTTTGAATTAGTGATATTACACCTAATATATATGTTTCAAGCTTTTTAAGACCATTTGGCTTCTAAGGATAAGACTGAGGACAGCATCAGCCTTATATACATAGGAGTTAATATGACAAATCAGGCTACTTCACGATGAAAAGCCTCTCTTCAGATGACGTTTATGTATAAGAACAAGTTAAATTGTCATCTCTTCTCTCTTTCAGGTCTCATACTATGGCATTCTGCTAGCAGAGAACTTCCTTGCCAAGAGAGCAGGCCCCATCTGTCATTCACTCTTCTTGTTTCTCAGCAGAGTTAAGAAGCCTGACAGTTTCCACGAATAACAATGACACATACTCTTATATCTTGCAGAGAGGCACAAATTTTATTGATGAAAACGGGAGGGGGCGGGGGGGAAGCCCTCAGTGTTTAAAGAGTTTTCTGAGCACTGCTTATGTCTTGTTTTGAGTGAAGATGGAACTGCCATTGTGTGTGAGTCAATAAACCTGCTTATAGCTGTTTCCATGTAATTGCTGACCCAGGCCACTGCAACTAAGGACCTGTTTTCACACAAGTCTGTTTTATAACCAACAGCCCATGCTTTCACAAGAGAGATTCTTCTGTATCTGTGTTCCAACAGCTTTTAATACGTAGTTCCTGGCCATGTGGATGCATCAGCACTTTAAAAGATACTTAAGCACAGTTGTTTGAACACTTTGAAAGTCTCCAGAAATCATGGAAACTATATCCAGCAGCAGAGACCTCACTTAACAGATACAGGGATCCCTTCCATCCTGAGGGCTGACTTGTTAGATCTGTTTTACTAATGCTGTTCATACCTCTGTCTGAAACTCTCCAAATTCTGTATTGTCCTTTTAGTCAAGAGCCAGGAGCACTTTCTTACCTAGTTTTCCAATTGTTCTTTTAAAAATTAGTATTTCTAAACTGGATCAGTTTGAAAATGCTTAAAATTCAAAGTTCTGATGGCTTTGTCCCTTTGGCAAATCATCTGCTGAATGAAAAGAAGGGGAAGCAGGTGTTGCACAGCAAGAAATATTTTTTCTGCCCAAATGAAACCCAATAGAAACCAAAGGTCAAAATACCTTTTAAGGGAATCAGTAAAGGTGGTTCTTCATATTGGATCACTCACTATGTACTGAGTCACACAAGCCTACTATTTCTTCTCTAGCTGATTCAAATGAAAAGTCCAGAATCAGAAGACAAAATAGGTCTTTGGATGTTGGTTTGTTTGGTTATTTCTGAAGCAAGAAAGCTGTGTCCACACCAGAGTAGAAGGACACTGATGATAAGCTGAAAGTGTCAAAGTTCCTCGGTGTACATCATGATAAATTCCATAATGAAAATTCTACTTTTGGTGAGCATCCGCCTCATAAAGTTCCTGGTTTAACAAGGTCTCAAATACTGTGTGTTTTCATGGCTTGAATGCCAGATATTTTGCATGGCCAAAGCTCTACTGAAATTCAGCAAAATATTACTTGCCAGTAAGTTTCAGAAAATTATCTGTCAGTGATCCTACTTTAGCAAGAGGGTGCCTGAAGTTAGGTGGAACTAGACTTTGCACACACCTGTTTTATTCATATGACATAGTCACAAAATGCTTAAAATTATGAAAAATTTGATTTCATACAGTGACTCATGCAAGAGTTCCCAATATTTTGGAGCAGAAGAATCTGATTTGAAACATGGAGATCATGGGGAGGCTTGGTTAGTAATCCTCCTTGGTTGGCCCACACCCAAATCTGTATCAGGTAGAACAACTTATGAATCCTTCCCATACACACAAAGTATGTCCTAAAACTAATAAGTGCTGTTTCAGCTGCCTGTGTCTAAAACACAGAGAGCCTAACAATGTGAACTGTACTATGTCCTCATTTGAAGGAATACTAGGAGATGAGTAATATGTGACATGTCAATACGTGCGATCATTTTGTTGTATTTAAACTGCTTTAAAGGTTATTTTTAGAGGTATTTTTCTTACAGGCGTGGGAGGAAGGAATTAACCACTTTGTGGAAGAGAGAAATAGAATTTAATAGCTGAGGCTAATGTGGAAATTACACAGTATGCAACATGTAATAAAAGGTATATAACAGCTTTCAAGATGGAAACAACAGCAAAAAGCCTCACCAGAGCCAACCAAAATTCTGCAGTTTTGATATACATATTGAGATGGTTCAGTAAGAAAGCACATTTTTGTGGCTAGCAAAAGTTCATAAGCATAGGAAAGTGATGATGAGGTTAAAGAACTTCAGAAAGTTAGAGTTGTTGGTGAATAGGAATGTACTAAAACAGCCTCTTCTGTGATAATTTAAAGATATTTTTTTTGGTCATGTTTGTATTTCTAAACAAAGTCTCCAAAATGCATTAACTTGCAAACTTTACTTTTGATAGCTGAGCCTCCTTTCTACTCTTAGTAAGTATTTCTCAATAAAACATCATGTCCTTTTAAAATCTTATGACTACACATAGATAGGGTAGAGACAGTAATATAAAGACATTTAAGTTTAAGATTCAAGTCGAATGATGAATGTCAACAGTGCCGTTGCAGTTACAATTGGTAGCTCCATGGTGGAGCCAAAAGCATGAGCTTTACACTTACTGCTGAGAGAGAATCAGAAACGTAATGTGTGAGAGCATCCAGCTTCCTACAGGGTAACTGTTCCAGCACACCCTATAGAACAGTGATTTCTTAAACTAAGCTGCAACTGAACTGTGTCAGGAAGTCTGTTTCATTAACTGAAATAGCTAGCTGTTTTTGTAGAGTGCCAGTCATCAAGTTTCATTGCTGCTGAGTGTAGATTGTATCATAAGTATGTAACAGCAAGGGGAAAATTTCCACTTCAGAAAGGAAATCAAACAAACAAAGCCATTCCACAAAGATTTCAGACTATAATCAAGTGTCCTGGGGACAATCAGCATCTTTGATTTTAGATAAATACTGTCACATGCCAAAAAAAAGTATCATTCAGTGTAAAGCGTCTTAATTGAGATGAAGTGCATAAGTCATTCATTTACTAAAGCATCATTCGAAAATTAGCTTCATAAAGCAAAAGGGTATTTTTTCCTATTCACAAGCATGTTTTAAAATACAAAAGACCATATACATGAATTTTTAGTGAAGCATTAATCTTATTTCCAAAACTGAAAGCTGTTTTGTTCTTTGAAACTATTACTTTTTAAGTGCTATAAACTTTAATGTTCAGATACACATTAAAATAATATAAGCAAAAAATGATGCTAAATTAAAACAATTCTAGGTTATTTTTGTACTAGTGATGTATAGTTCTTTCATGAAAAGAAAAAAAAGCATCAAAACTAAAGTCATAGGTGAAGCTTGAATCTGCTCCCCATGTCCAGTTCAGGATAGATTATCCTTAGAAGGAGAACAGGTGATTCCTAGTGCATTTCTTCATGTCACATTGGGGATATCCAAAAGGAAAACTACTATCAGTTTACTATATTGCTTGTGAATTTGTGGAAACAGAGTTTAGATGCCAAGTTATTAATCTGGATGAACCACTGCATGTCACAGACAGTTCAGCCTATTTGCTGCAGGCATAGGAGAACAGTCTCTCAAGCCAATTAAAAGAATTTGAGAGAGAGGGCTTCTTGTTGCATGGGACAGTTTTATGGCTTTGTGAACCTTCACTTTGAAAACTTAAAAATTATGTTACCAGAAGGACTCACTTTTGTCTGATTACAGTAGGTTACTTCTCCTTCTAAAACAAGAAGAGAGCACCCTCAGGTGAGGAGTTCAGCTTTTAATTCCTAGTCACATCTGGAGAAGGTTCCTTTGGCACTACCCAAGTTTTGCCTGGCTGGTGTAAAGAATTAACAGTATCCTCCCATGTCTCTCTGATAGTGTCCTCACTGGTAATTAACACTCCAGCAAAGACATTTAGTCATTGAGAGTGGTAACAGTGTGTCACTTCTGCAACTTTCTGGAAATAGAATTTTCAGGTCTGTGACCTTTAAAAATACTTTCAAAAGCAAATGAACTATGAAAATGAGTTGGTTTTGTTTGTATGTGTGATAGTCATTCAGTGTACTGGCAACTAGGGAGAATATCAAGTTTTAGGCTGCATATGCAACGGCCATGCACATCCTGTACTGATTTTGGAAGGGGTACTTCCTCTTCAGAGTTAGATACAGAATGCTAAGAGAGTACATTTTCACACACAGCTGTTGGTCTGTCATACCCAGTCCATCTCCCTTCATTGAAAACATTCATTTAAATGTGAGGGAACACTGGCTATTGAAACACACACTG
This sequence comes from Dasyornis broadbenti, assembly GCA_013397935.1. Classification (NCBI taxonomy): domain Eukaryota; kingdom Metazoa; phylum Chordata; class Aves; order Passeriformes; family Dasyornithidae; genus Dasyornis; species Dasyornis broadbenti. The sequence goes on from VZRN01004271.1 coordinate 303,008, forward strand.
CAAGTTAGTAGCGAATTTCCATTTATCTTAGTGTTAGAGGTTAAGTAAGCTCTAAAGTAAGATCAGTCCTGAGAATACCTTTGTAATTTGTAAGCTCTTCAGTTAAGAGAGGTATCTACTTACACAGTGTTTTAGAGATGGGAGATAAAAGCTGGAAGCATTACTACACCTAAGGTGAGAGTGAAGGCTTGCAGTAGTAAGTACAAGATACTGTGCTAATTGCCTGGAGCAAAAGTAAAAGTGCAACACTAAATTGCATGAAATTTTAAAATCGTATTTTGCCTCTAACGGCATACTTTTGTCAGAGACCTACTTCAACAGCAGAAAATTTCTGGATATTAGCAAAGTTTTTATTGCAGCATGATTTGTTATTGTGAGCGCTACAGACATGCTACTATTTGCATAGCTGGTGCAAAGCATAAGATTTGTTTTTGCAAAAGTGTGTACCACATCCACATAAAGGAGGGAGCTAGCCAATGAGATCAGGCTGCATTTCCACTGATTATGATACTGAACTAATGGTCTCAGAGACTAGCTGGACATCAAGGAGGCTGTTGTGTTAACAACAGGGAGAAAAGGGTGCTGAGATGACAACTGTCATGCAAACATCTACTCAACATATTGCAAACAAGTTCAGCTGAGCTGACAAGGAATATAAAAACTGCTTCTCTAACCAATGCCAGTTGTTTTGCTAAGGAAAAGAATTGTTATGACTCTTGAGAAGAGCAAAGGAGTTGCCTGAAATCTGTGAGAACAAGTCAGTTTAGTGCAATGCTAAAAAGTCATTGATATGCTGCTAACCAAGATAAAGGCGGTAAAAAAAAAACGGAGGGAGCCACTCTCTACATGAAAAATCTGTACTTAAATTAAGTAGTGATAATGCAAAACCTTAATGCATATGAATCTGAAGATATAGAATTTAAAAAAAAATATATAGGAAACTGTGGTAATTAAGACAGATGACAAAAATAATTGAAAACAGTTATTTAAAAAAACATTACCAGGATAAGGTAATTCTTAACTGTTTTTCCAGCATGCATAGAGAAAACTTGGATTTTGGGAAACAGAGTTTGATTACAGCATATAGGATACCAAACAGGAGGATTATAGTAAGGCTAAACAAGAAAGATAATGTTCACGCTCAAAGGCATTGTTTTAACTGCAATTCTATTTCAATTTGGGCATCATTATGTTGACTGAAGATTAATAATTATAGAAGTGAATATTGTTGCGAACCTTGCAGACCAATAGCAAAAATGCAGCTGCTCACCTAGTTCTCCACAAGGAAAAAGAATACAGTCCCAAACACTAAGAATTGTGTTAATACACAGATTTCCAAAGGAGTGATTGTCCCAAAACAAGATCATCATAAGTCAAATAGATAAGAGAAGAAACTCTTTTGAAATAAGATGGCTGCTAGAAAGCAAGAATAACGTGGTAACAATATCACAGTGAGAAAGACATCCAAAGCCTGTCCTGGTTCAGCACAATGTGAGGAGAGTAGTTAAGAGCATAAGAAAACAGGGTGAAGGAAATCAAAAATAAATCAATATAAACTTAACATTTACAGGATATCAATATCTGATGAAGGAATTTAAAGGCACTGTGAAAAATGCATGGTAGAATGGGCATAACTAATCTTAGTAAGAAGATTTAAATGTTACCACATCAAATGTATTGTTGAGTAATTAGGTATTTTCTAGTGAACGTGGCAAACTCCTTGCAGTGAGAGATCTTGCAATTGCAATTTTTTTCTGTCTGCCCGCACCACCAGTAGTGGTAATTCAAATGTGTCTAAGTTTCCTCACAGGGAGAAAACATTGCATGATACTTAATAAGGACAAAATTCTTTAAGAAACAGGCACTGGAAATCTAAAATCACAGAATCTCATATGAGAAAATGCATGCCTTTTCAACAATGAGTGGGATTAAGCATTGCCATGCTTTAATCAGTAGGAGGGGTTCACCCACCCGCTGGTTTTCTGGAAGACATGCTTTGTTCAGGAATATTTTTTTGGATTCAGTACAGGGTATCTTGGTGAAAGAGAAGGACTGGTTACTAAAAAGGTCAGGGTAAATGTTCCAATAATGCCTGCATTCAGTGAAACTTTGAGTAATATCATTGCAATAGCCCCTTCTCATGTCTTACTTATTAGAGGAGATAAATCCCTGGCTGTATGCCCTGGGTCCGTTTCATGTTGTTAATCACTTTGTAATTTCCCTTAGAGAATATATTGACTCAATTGCCTCAGTCTCAGAATATTCCTTCCCCGCTTTATATCTCTATGAAACATCTATAGCTTTTCTCTGTGCTGAGGAAATAAAATAACTTCTTTTAATATTTCATTGTTTCAGACTTATCTCAGTTTTCTCAAATCTGAAAAAGTGGACATATCCTTTGGAGAGAAACTCCAAATTTGTAGAAGGCTTCTAAAACCCTTCCTCAATAGTAACTTGGAAACTGCTTTCCAGAATTTTGGTTCCTTCCAATTCTTTTTCTTTCTTCACCTCTAATAACACTTCAGAGCAAGTTACCTCTATGAAAATTAACTCAATAGAAAAAGGAAATTCCCTTTTCCTGAAATACCTTTCTGCTCTAAGTGCCTTAGTAACCTTTCTAGTTTTACCAGCTGGAATGAAAAAAAAAAAAAAAAGATTATTTTGATCCAGTTTTTAAAAATCACAGCTAGTCTAAAACATGACATTTCTGTCTGGAATACCATGGCATGAGCAGATAATGCTGAAATTAAATTAAAGGACAATTCTCTGTAAGAAAGCCTAAGGCAGAAATTATATACTTTGCTGATAATCTGGTGTGAAGGTGGGACAACAAGTCACAATTTAAGAAGGCCTGATGATGGTGTTCACCTGCATCAATATATTTTGAACTTCTAAGCACATGCTTTGGTGATCTTTCCCAATGTGGAAGCTTTACCCATAATTTATAAGATGAATCAAGGCTGAAAAGAAATAAAAGTGGAAATTACAACAATGGTAAATGTAATAATAACTCTTTCTTACTATAAATTTACTATTATAAATTTATGTTTAAAGACCAAAATTCAAAGCTGATTAGGATTCCTGGGAACTGTGACCACTGAGGATGCTCCCAAGAAAGAGCACATCACATCACAGTGCATCCAAAGTGCCTCCTTCTGCTGCTAGGGTGGTGAAAAAAAGCTGTGGTGTCAGGCTTGCTGGCATTCTCTTTGTCAGCTAACCAGAAGACTAACCTATAAAATTATGGAAAACATACACAAATCTATGTTAGTTACTACTTTGTGCAATATATAAAACTTCTTTCTACCTAGTGCTTCAAGGCACAAAACATTTGTTTGATTTTTCTTTGGACTTAAATCTAAACTCTCCTTCAGTGCTATCAGATGAGCTGCCCAGAAGAAGCTCAATGGAGCTTGAAACATAGCAGGTACTGAATGGATGTGCTCCCTTGCCAGTAGCTGTAGCATGTAGCAAACTTGCCTTTATTGGCTTCTAAGGCAGTGAATCTGCCCGAGTTTTTCACCATAGCCCCAGGCAGGCTGCTGATCATTTAGATTTAAGCTTATTGGAAGCTCTAAATGCCTCTCACTGCAGCGACCTGTAGATTTTCAAAAAGATGCACTGGCAAGTTGACTCAGAAATCTGCCTCAAACTTAATCTCAATAAATTGCATTTAATCTGCCTACGGTTTGATACAAAAGATCTTCTTAGTTAAAAATGCTTATTAAAAATTAAAAATTCACTGGCTTTAAAGCAGAATGGAGGCGAATGACTGAGGAGTGTCACCAGCTGCTTGTAAAAAATATTGATTTTCTGTAGATAACAAAACATCTAAATATTTAGAATATATTACTATTTTATATAACCTTAGGAAATAAGATACTACAGCTTTATCGTTCAAGCAAAGAGCTTTTGTCCCAGGATGTCAAGGTATTTCTCTCAAACTATTTTGAGTTTTGTCCTTTCTCATAGTACTCTAGAGATAGGTATTTATATTTCTTTGTGAATGAGACAGATAAAATAGATACTGTAAAATGCACCCAATTACTCTACTTCCTTTTTACATACATGGAACTTTAAAATTTATATAGACAGTAATATTTTCTAAGGGCTGTTTCAGTTTGTCCTACATATATGTAGTCCACCTCAAGTGTGAAGCGGAAATTTCTCTAAAATTACCTTAAATGTGATTGTATTTGCTCTCAGTTGAAAACCAGGCGAATTCAAACATTGCCAGTGAGTGACTAATTTTAAAAAAATATCTATTAATTTACACATACCTGATATAATAATCCAAAGGGTGACCAAGATAAATAGTTACAGTTTAACAACCGTGGACCTGACCTAAGTTGTTTTGTAATTTTCTCTTAAAAGTGATGATCCCAGAAATAATTGGTGTAGAGGTAAACAGCTTAATATATGATGATACATGTATTTAAATTTCAGGATTGATAGGGTTATTCCTAAAAGTAAACTCTAATTATAACTAAATAATAAAATTTATCCATAAACTGGAAGGATTCTTCCAGCACATTGGGAAATAAAGAAAAGCGAATCGAAGATATCACATCCTCAAAATAAGCAATCAAATTAGTCCAATACTGAAAGACTCTTGCAGAGTCCAATCTAACATTTAAAAAAGAGTCTTTAGTATTCAGAAGTCATTGGCTCAACAAATTTTGATCAAGTTTGAACCTTTTAACTTATTTTACTTATAGGATTACTTTTACTGGTGGAATTTACATTCCTTTAATTCTGTAACTTTATGTGCCAGTGCATTGATGGGCCTAGGGGAGCAACAGAAATATAAAACTGGTAAAGACCAGATAGGCTTCAAGAGCAAGCCTAGTCTGTCTCACTGACAGGGGTCATTTCCATGAATATCATATCTTAATAACTATGCCCTTAGACTGGCACAGAGCCCTGCACATTAGCTTTTCTCATGAACCATAGGATTGAAAGTTGTTTATAAAGAGGATAAAAGCATGACATAAGGTTGTAAAAAGGCATACTTCATCTATTAAGATTGATCTTTCACTTCAGTACACATACTTCTAAAACACCCCTATTCCTTTAGGCTGAAGGTGAGGAAGAATTTTATCTTGAAGCCAAAATTCACAATTAAGCTATTTTCCAATTATTTCTAGTGCAGCTCCCTCTGGTGGGTAATGATTATCAAGAAGAGTATATTTAAAATGTAGATACCATCAACTCTCACTATTTTCCTCTTATGTTGCAATGACCCTGATAAATAGAAATATGCTTGTCTGAACAAGCCTACTGCTCCACAGCTACTTGGCCCTAAAGTAACACTTACCACCTTACAAGTACTAGGATCCTAAACAGCCTCTCAGCAGGGAACTTCTGTTCTGCTTCCATGATTGTTAGAAATTATATAATAATCACAGTTCACTTTAGTTATTTCTATTGATTGTTAGAAACAGTTAAGTACAATTGTCTATTGTCCAGAAAATACCTACATGTTTCACTTGCATAAATAATCAAAGTTAGTTCATCTGGTTCTTGTTACAGGATGGAATACCAAATGGGTTCATCAGACATGTGATTAAAGAAGTGTATTTGGCTTTCAGGCCCACAACAGGAACAAAATAAAGTAATTGGGATTATTAATGTAAATTAAGCATTACACTGTAGTGAAACTGCTAAGGTGAGTAAAGATTAATAAATGTTTTTATTCCCCTCCTGTTTTTAAAACCAGGGGGGGAATAAGTTTTACAACTTGAGCTTTATTTTAGCTCTAACAGGAAATAAGTTTTTGAAAGGAAAGAGAAATAAAACAGTGAATGATGCTGAGCACCAAAAGCAGAGATTTCTATGTGAAAATTGACACATCTGTTTTATTTTGCTTACACAAGAGTGATGGAAATGGCAGAGGAAAACATTAAGATGGTGGAGAATGAATGATGAATAAGAGTACAGCATGCTGGTGCTAAGAGGAATGTTTCATTCTATCCAGCCTTATTGCTCGAAGTCCTCCTTTTTCTATATTTTTATATTTGAAAAGAATGTTGCTATTCAAGAATTATTGAGAATCTTTGCTTTAGCTCTGACCCTGCAAAATAGGTCAGGGCAACTTGAATTCTCAAATCCTTCTATATGTCAAAACCTAGAATAGACCCATCTGTTCCAGTTTTCATCAGTTTAATTTCTTCCATTGCAGTAAACTCTTGTTAGAATGCCTTGTAAAACTTGTACTGGGAAAGCAATGGCAAAATATACGAGTATGCCCAAGCTGTTCAATGTTGAATCTGGTTATTAGAGCAATTATTTCACCAGACCATGAGACATCCATGTGAGAAATATTTCTCGTACCTTGTAATTGTATGGTAAGGATGTTAAGTATGAAAATCTTCCTACTGTTTTCCAAATGCATTTCTCTTCTGAACTCTGAAGCAATTTTTGAGTAAGGCAATGATGACTTGTTTGTACCTTGACACTGCTAATACTGTTTAAATGGGAACTTTTGCATCAATGACTTCTATAACCAAGTATTTTCTATAAACCACCTTAAATACCAATACTTCCAATAATGGATGTTTTCAAACAAGACAATTTCACCCCTAAACTAGGAAAAAAAACAGACTACTTTTGCTGTTATGTGAAATAAACGGAATATCATTCCTTTAAAGCAGTTACTCATTTATTCTACTTTGCAGCAAATCACTTGGGAATGTTTGCTGCTTTTAATTTGCCAGGGTTTTCTCTTCTACAAATCAAATTAGTAACTACGTCTCTTGTTAGGCAGAATTGTAATGAAACTGGAGTTCATGGGCAGTTAGGCAGAGCTGCCCTAAGCCTTTGTTTATGCTGGGGTCTGCTGCCTGCTAACAAGATGCCATCATAGGACAGGAGTGCCTAAGGCTTCTGATATGATACAAGTGAGAATTACTGGGGCTACAAAGCTCACTGAGCATCCAAACTCTGTGCTTTATGAGCATATTTGAATCAGCCATGTAGTTTTATTCTTTTGACTGTTTCTTGTAATGCAGTTGCACTAAAATATCAGCAATGCTGAAATCTTCCTCTGATATGGACCATAAAGCACCCATACTTTTCTTTCTATATTATGACATTGTCAGCATTTCTGAAGACAAAGCTTGTTTCTTTTCTCTCTGACAATGATCCTGTAAATTTTTCTTAATTCACTGTAAACACTTGAGTAGCCCTCAATGACTAAGGCTGACTAGTATATATAGAAGCTATAAGGTCTGACAGCAGCTTTACAAGAGACCCCTTTTCTGATGAACCAGCCTGGTTGCATTCTTGGGAGAGGCAGGATTATGGCATGTGTATGTTACATAAAAACGTTGTCTTGAGCATGGCATCAAAAGAGTTCTGAAGTCGAAGTACATCAAAATGAAAGAAAAGCCTCAAAGTAACCACTTCACTTAGTAGAGTTTTTTTCATTTAAAACATGCATTTATGCTATGTAGTAAATCCGAATGATATGATACAATTTCCGTTTCTTCCCTGTTCAGTATTGCTGTGCTATTCTCCAGACTTCAACTATTCATTCTAGGGTTGTCTGTCAAAGAAGGAGACTATTTTATCTGAACAGCTACAGGAACATCTTTTTCTTGTAGTCTTGGAGATCTGGACTACAAGGATAAGATGCTGAAGACCTTTCTTCACCTGAAGCATTAGGAAATTTTCCCAGAGTGAATAAATGCAACTGCAGAGCTGCACTCATTGAGAGACAGCATAAACCTTTAACATGGCACAGTCTGTTTCCTTTTATGGATTATTGAAAGTAATTTACAGATTACATGGATAGGCAATTCATAGTGAGTACTTTAGTTTAGCATTTCATTTACAATGGCATTTTATATGGAATTCCATGGGTATGTTTGCCATTTCGGAGAAGGAATACCAGAGTCTAGTACAAATCTAATGTGTAGCAAATGTACAGACTCAGCACAACAGAGACATACCTTAGTAATTTGGGAAAATATTTATTTCTTCTCTTTGTCTTGAAACCTCATCATATGAAATTACAAAATACACCACATGGCAAAAGTCTAAATTAATGCACAATTTCTAGCTTGTATTTCTCCCCACAAAAGCAATTCTCTATCCTGCACTTTGAGGGAAAAGAGGAGCTTTTCAATCTTGTGTAAGCAAGTAAGTTTTGCAACATTCACCGTTATTCCCTGTAGGCAACTTTATTTCACTCTTATGGAACTCCACAGTTCTTCTGGGGCCTATCCCTACATCTGCTCTTTGGTGAAATTTGCTTTAATCTTTAAATATCTCTTAAAATCACAGAATCTGCTCAGTTGGAGGGGACCCATCAGGATCATTGAGTCCAACTCCTGGCCCTGCACAGGACACCCCAAGAATCACACCATGGGTCTGAAAGCATTGTCTTGATATCAGATTCTTCAGCTTATGGAAGAAATGTCTTCCTTCCCTGTTTAAAAACCAGTTTATTTTCATTCCTTATCTGTGGACTAGATTTCCCACGGCTCTTTTGAAATTAAGGTTCCCAAAGTAATTCTGGCATGCATTTCAATAGTAACTACAGTTCACTGTATATAAGTAAATAGGATCAGAAGTTTGATTGATCTGTTTTTAGGTCAGAAGAAAGCCTCAGTTAGACTCCTTAATGTATATCTTGTTCCAAATGGTCAATAAAACCATAAATGAAAGCATAATCCAAAGTGGATAAATGCCAGATGGTATATAATTTAAAGTACATGGTTTTGATGTCATGTATGACAGCTACTCAGAGCAATTTTTTCAGAACTTGCAAAAAGAGAGAAAACCCAACCTGATTTAATTCTGGGTCAAGGGCAGGATTTGGTTCAAAATACTGTTATCAAATAGTGACTTTGTGACAGTCACCTATATCCTTATAGATATATGAGAAACAGTATCAACTATTCAGCATTGCTTGCCTTCAATTAGCAGTGCTACATAAAAATGTGAAGCTTGAAAAAAAAGGAAATGAAAAAGAGCAGCTCGCAGGGTAAAAGACATTATACAAAATACATAAATCCACCACACTAGCCAATCAGAATAACAATAACACTACAGCAAAAGCCCATCTAAAAGGCCCCATCATCTAAAAAAAGGGGCCACTTGTAATAAAAGAGGAGGATCTTACAGCAAAAATAAATCAGAGATAGGGGAGTTGTGAGTAAATCAGACCAGGAGAATCACTACCTTTCATAACACAAATTTGAA